>JAVCKS010022107.1:0-10785 GCA_032273685.1 Pteraster tesselatus | reverse complement strand
GTTGCTTTGAGATTATCAAGAGCATCCTAATTTACCAAGAAAGTATGTATACATTTGCATTGATTATGAAAATGGCCTATTTTTTAGGAAGAACACTTCAGGAAGAAAACGGTCTATATTATGTGTGAACGTTTCGATTGTTTATGTTTCGTATATTGACAAAACAAAATTAAAAGCAGGTAGCTGACAATCCGGGTATAGAACAGACCGAAATATAAAGTTCTCAAGAAATCTCCAAAACTAATTCAGAACCTTATTAAACTACGTCACTGTGTAACTGTTTTAGACTCTGGAGAAATCCCAAAGCATTTTTTGTATAGAATATGATACTGAAGAAGAGCGTGACCACACCATAAATATCTTAGAAAATAGAACGAGTCTATGCGTGCACAACCATTCCATTGACTTGTTTAATGACAAATGTTTTCTAAATTCATTTTGGCCACCACCTTTAGGATATAATACCAAATAAACTAGTATAAGATACATGTAATAGAATCATGAATCCATACCCTAACACTATACCACAATTTATGCGAACGTCATCTCAGCGAAGTACATAGTCGACTACTTCTTCCGAGGTACCGCCACACGTATAGTTCCTGTCTACAGGGACTAGCACTACTAGTAGTAAGTAGTATAGTAATTACACCCCTGGAGCCAATCCACCCCATAGATCTGATCCCGCGCGCCGTTACAACGGAACAAACAAGTTACCAGCCGGGGACTGGGGACAAAATCCTCGGGATCACTTACAAGGGAAAGCACCAGGAAAGCCTTTGTTCCAGAAGAAGGTGTTTCGAGAGATAACGTCTCCACGAAACATGTTCGAATTAAGTCATATCTGAGCGTCCCATTTCAGGGAGTGGGATGGTGCCATAGGGTATTAATCGCAACGTAATCACAGTTAGACTATTTTGCGTTAATCATGTCTAAAATCGTACTGCCATCGAATCGCTAGAATTGTTAAATGTTGGTAGCTTTAGAATGATATAGGCCTATTGCACGAACAAATCAACGGAATATTACCTTTCGACCTGAAAATACTACCAAATTTATCAATTCCACATTTCAAAGATGAAATCGGTCTGAACTGTAGAGTACATCCATACACATTAAAATGCACAATAATAAACTACGGAAATACAATGTAGTTGCAGTGAATCGATTACTGACGTAAATCATTGAATGTGAATGTACCACCTATTATTCTATTAGGCTCTTGCCTTTAATATGATGTTAGTATTGACTTTTATGCCAACTTCAGACATTTCCTAAATTAGGAACTTATCCTGAACTATATACATGCAATATACATTGTCGTTTTGTAATGCCACCAGTTCAAGCAAAAACACAAAATATGATGGCTTTCACAGCATAAAAGAAATGTGTATGTATTTTAATAGCTATAGATATTCAGTACACCATTACAAATACCATTTCTAAAGCCAAACATGCCCCCAAATATATGTGCACCTAAAACAAAATTCACAACCATCATTTCTAAATTCCAATACTGCACCGAAAATATAGTTATATTGCAGTTAGACGGTGGAAATTTAGTCTTTCCCATGTCTGGGTCTCTTTAGCAGGCCGGCCACTGCGCAGTACCGGTACCGGTACTAGCTGTGCCACCTAAAAATTATACCACTCTGATCAAATAACTCATAACGAAAGAGGGTGTTCCTTCTTAGGCGATACATCATGTCGATCATAACCACAACTTTACAATATTTTCACATTACCTCGGAAATACCTAGGTAATACCTCGGAATTACTACCTCAGAATTACCACATCGGATTTACCACCTCGGATTGACCATGTCAGAATTACTACCCCGGAAATACTACCCCGCAATTTTCAGATGACTTCCGTGAAGAGCAAGAAATATTTTTCCTAGCCCCTTCTTTCTGAGGTTAGTTTGCTTAAAACCGTCACGATCTGGATTTTAGTAGTTACTGTTTCTCATCTCATACAATGTACCTAAATTCTACATTGCAAAATAACCACTACAAAATTATTTATAAATAAGTTATTAGATGTTATTAGATTTTAAATATTACATGGCCCGAGAAATCCATTTATGGATATTTACATACCAATTAGTACGGTGATAATACCAATCCACCTGTGAAATTTTTTTCTTCTAATATTTCTTTTTTTTAGAAAAATGACCCTCCCGCCAACAAACTGTCGGCTGATTTTGAATAGAACGATCGAAAATGCAACAATACACAAAACAACTTATTCAGTGAATTCTTGAAAACATTACATCAGTTTAAATTTCGTCACCTTCTTAAAATAATAAGTCACATTTTGAAGAAAATTATATTTTTGCCCAAGTCATCTCTTCATGAGGCTAGTCACCATTGTTAAATGGCATAATTATGTGCTGAATTGAACATATGCATGCTGCTTATACCCACAGTTATTATAATGGCTAAGTCAAGCTTTTGACTTAGGCCATTATACTTTTTGTATTTCAATAGTCATAATATCCCCAACCCCAATCATTTATTCTATGTTTGGTTCAGTTTTCTCCGTTTTTCTCAAATCTTGAAAATATGACCTACCGGTAGGCCATTATTTTAAGAAGGAGACGATTTAAGATGTGCATTTAGAAAGCTAGGTGCTTGGAATAAAGACAAATCAATCCGATATCATACCTTTACAGCAAGAGTGCTTCCCGCTAGATGGGCGACTCTACATCTCCCATTTCCACGTAGACGCTCTTCAGCTGTGTGAAGTTGTTGAGTGTGACGGCTCCATTCTCCCGGCCGAGGCCTGACTGTTTGTAGCCCCCGAACGGCCAGCCGACGGGGTACATGTTGTAGGTATTGATCCAGCAGGAACCTGCCTTCAGGTTACTGATCACCCGGTGGGCTCGCTTGATGTCTCTGGAAAAACATTTGGTAAACCTTTTGTAGACGTTATTAGCTAGTTTGTAAAAGAAATAAGACCTACAACGTAATAGGAATTATATTCTAAAGAGAAAACTGCACCCAACAGTGCTAAATATAATTAATTGATATTTTATGAAAAATTTACTCCCATACAAGTCGTTCTAAAAAATAGCCAGATGTAATCCATTTTTTCTTCTAGCTCGAAATTGTCATCCAACAAGTGGCTGAAATGTACGATAACTAGAAAATAAATCGACAAATATCTTGTTTCTCAACTACCAGTGATAGGATACGTGACCAGGTCCGTGGAAATGAGTTCCTTGATGGTGAAGCCATTATTGGAGTTATAAATGGCAAGAGCACAATATCATGAATTTTTTATATTTTGGGCATTTACACTAAACAAGCGACTCATTTTCTGCACAGCCTGTCATATGTGTTTTTTTTTGCCCCATCTTACTTTGTGAATACACCACCGGCCAACCCGAACGGCGTGTCGTTCGCTCGCCGCGTGACCTCAGCCTCCGTGTCAAAGGTCAGCAGTGTCAAAACCGGACCAAACACCTCGTCACGGATAATCGTCATGTCGTCCGTCAAATCGTCCATCACGCACGGACTGACAAAGAAGCCGTTGCAAAGTTTTGGATCTTCCGGGATGACACGCTCTCCCCCACAGAGCACAGTCGCTCCCTGATGGCACAAACAAATGCGGGAAAAGAACGTATAAAAATTAACAAAATAAGTTCAGCAGGTGAGAGCAGGTAAGCATGCCCTAAAACGCCATATGTATCAGTCTGACCTGTGCCTTAGCCCCTTCGATGTAACCGAGGACCTTCTCCATGTGCTCCTTGTTGATGAGCGCTCCCACTTGCGTGTCCTCATTAAAGGGATTCCCCAGTCGCAGAGCTCTGACCCTGGCTAGGAGCTTCTCAACGAAAACCCCCTTGATGCTTCTCTCGACGTACACCTTGGTGGCATTGGAGCATACCTGTTTGGATTTTAAAACATCAGTGTTTTATTGTATTTAATCAACTGTACTATCAGATAAGCAACTTCTGCACCCTACCCCCCAAAAAAAAAGAAAAGAATCACATTGCACAACCATGCCGGGTCCAGTACTAATTCCCATTGAACTATCGCGGCTTCCTAAATTCTTTCGTAAAGTAGGCGACGTCTTTCAAATCTTTCAAAGCCTGAGGAAAGTTTGACCAAGGTGTCACCAATTACTTACGAAAAAAAAATATCAGGAATTTCCACTGCTCAATGGTATTAAGAGCGATAGCACCGCTGGCACGCCAATGATCTGCGTTCCGATCGCCGGTCACGGCAGCTCGATTCTCTTGCTCTCACCTCTCCCTGTGTGAGGAAATTGGCCAGCATTGCACCCTTGACTGCATTCTCAAGCTCGGCATCTGCGAAGATGATGAGCGGAGATTTGCCTCCTAGTTCCAAGGTGACGTGTTTCAGGTCATCAGCACAGCTCTTCATGATCTGAAGACGAATGGTAAGAAATGTCTTTACCATATCATATCGCTAAGTTCACACATTTGTGATGTGTCAGTGCCGTTATGCCGGGAAATGTATTACTCTTTATTGTTAGCGTATCTGCAGTTTGAATTCAAATAGCCTAAAAGTCAACACTAACATTTTATTAGTAACAAGGGACACTGTCACCAATCACACGTGCACATCAATTTACATGGATCGCATCAATTTACTACTCAAATTACGTACCAGTTTCCCCGTTGGGACGCTTCCAGTGAAGGTAACCTTGGCAACGTCAGGGTGTGTTGTCAACGCCTTACCGGTCACCGCCTGACCCTGTATGACATTGAAGGCACCCTTTGGCAGACCACTCTCTGAAAATATGAAAACAAGTTTTTTCAAGAACAGGAGGACAAATCCAGATTGTCATTCAATCGGAACAGATGCATCATTTATACTATAATTCTGCTTATTATTATCAAAATATTTTTTTAAAGACTGACGAACGATTCCGCTTGAGGCAGGAAAATCTACTAATTATTCTACAAACATTTTTATAGAATAACCAAACACTCCATCACACTAAACTCCCTTCCTAATAATATTATTATGATGGAAAGCCAAACGGACCAAATGTCTTTTGAGTGTAGATACAAATGAGGATATTTTCTTAATTAGGGAAAATACGCAAGCTTAGCATACGAACATTCTATACTTACACATCACAAATTACGTACCTGTGAGAGCCTCAGCGAACATAACAGTCGTGATGGGTGTAAACGGGGACGGCTTAAAAACCATAGTGTTGCCCGAGGCCAGGGCGGGCGCAGACTTCCAGCCGACCATCTGAATAGGGAAATTCCAGGCACCGATACCGGCACAGACACCCAGCGGTTCGCGAACCGTGTAGCCAAACGTACCGCCGGGATACTGAAAGTGTTCACCTGTACAAATGGGCTAAAAGTCAGTGTGGCACGCCTGACTAAATACAACCAATTCAGAACTGTCCTAAAATGCAGCGTTATTCCATTTTCATTTTAACCTGACAATGACACAGACATTTCACAGACAGGGGGTGCTTTCCAGTTCATATGGCTTACCATGCATTACACAGCATTCAGTGTCTTGGCGAAACAAAATACAAGCAGTCTGGACACATTGCTTTAGATTGTACTATTTTTTTACCAGCTATTTGTGCACAAAGTAAGCAGCATTGAATGGTATGCATGACTATTATATTTAGTCACCGATGGTATAAAAAAGTGTTACATAAGAAGTATTGAAAAATTTTTTGGGGAAAATGTGCTAATATCCGAGGTCGGATGAATACTTATGTTACCTTATTTGATTTAGCATCGGTACTAATTTGGAAAAAACAACCAGCTATTAAACTGACCAGCTAAGGTTGGAGCTAACCCAGCAAAGAATTCCAGGGCATCAGTGGCCGATGTCACATCTCCTCGGGATTCCGAAATGGATTTACCAACGTCGGTGGTCTCCATGGTAGCAAAATCCTCAATTCTCTCCTGCGAGGAGAAGGGCCGATAGAATAGTAGGAATTAACAGTATGATGAAAACTGTGATCAAAGCTTTGATCACAGAAATAATTTACACAATGGAGGGGTAACACACTTTCTAAAGCTGCAAATACGACAGTACTATTATATGCATTGTCTAGCCCTCTCCCAGGTACCCACAAAAATGCACCACCTCTTGTACCCAGCCTTCACATCAGAGTGATATTAATTACAAGGGTACCCGACTAGTAATAAAACGGCAAATGGATGGGTATTCTGGAGTTTAGCCGTACTATTTTTTAGCCGTACTATTTTTTAGCAGTACGATGACATGATGAGTACCCTACAATGACCTACCTTGACCAGCCTTGCGGCTGCCTGCAGTATTCTGGCCCTCTCAAGGGCAGGTGTCTGAGACCATTCCTTAAAAGCTTCCTTAGCTGCAGCCACTGCATTGTCCACATCCTCTGGGCTGGAACTAGCTGTCTCACATAATGTTTGACCTACAGATAAAGAAATTATTACATTGTTGTTTACGGTGCAACAATAAAATACCCATGAATTTGCCATTAATTACTGGTCTGGTACAACTACAACTTGTACAAGGGTATCTTGAGAAAAAGGAATGGTGTGGCATGGTATTCTATAGTTACTCCAACATTGCAATGTTGTGGACTGTCATTTTTAGTGAGACTGCACCTGAATATGATGTAGCATTGCAGTTTGTACAACCATACAATCCTATATGCTGCTGTAAAAGAGGTGCATTATAAAATAGCTTTACTCCGTACCTGTTGCGGGCTCGACAACTACAAACTTATTTGCGTGGTCAGACGGTGCAACTCGCTCGCCTCCGATATAGTTTAATGGTCTTTGGAAAAAGGTGCTGGCCACCCGAGACGACATCTTTGCCAAAGTTGCTCTCGACATGAATACAAAATGAGCACAAAAAAACAGCTACATTTGCTTCAGACCTTCTGTCACAGCATAAAAACACACATTCTCCGACAAAATCAACTGTTTGTTGACGGTGCACAGAAGATCTGTGTATCGAGGGCGCCGCGCGTGGCAGGTGTGGGCTAGTTACAGACTAGCCGACTTTTAAATGTAGGTAAACAGCCAATTCGAGTTGTAGGATATATTAAATTTTTAGCACTATTATATAATATTTGTCAATTCGCATGTTTATATAGTAATATACTACATTCTTTATTCATATAATATTCCTTTTATGAAGATATTTATTTTTAATAAAATGTAAAATTATTATTTATACACCATTTTGTAGAATATATTAGACCATGGAGGTAAATCTAACCTTTGACTTGTATTCTTTTGTCTTGACCTCAATACTTTACAGCGAGTTTGGGACAAGTTTGGGTGTATCTAGTCTAGTCGTAGCTGTAACGATCGCGGAGAAAACAGGTTTGCCACAAGACGTCAAGAGGATTCGCCAGGACGAATTGAGCTTTTGCCGTTTGGTAATAAGATACTTGTATATTTTAAATGTTTTCGCAACAACATAGTCAGCACTACAACAAGTTCAACTTTAAAACAGTCAAAAGTTGTGATTTTACTTAGTCATACTAAATCTAAACGGGTTTTGGAACATTCCATGGAACCATTGTAGTATACATGTATTGTTATTGGAGAGTGTGTGTCTGGAAGAAAAATTGAATTCGTTCCAAAAACTCCTTTATTTCATGACTAAAATCACCATAATTCCTGAGCCTAGCTTGACAGATACATTAGGGAATATAGAAGAAAGGAAAGTGGTGGATGTATTCCAAATTCTTTCCTTTTGCCAAAAAGTTTAATTTAAATGTTACTTAGAAAAAAACTGAGTGCTGAAATCGGGGAGTTCCCTAAAAACTTGTCTGAAATTGAAAATAACACAGTTCTGAATATAGTTACACAAATTTCAGAAACACCGACCCGACGAAATGATTGAAGATTCTTTTCTGCTTGATTTGCAGACTTTCAAGATCGATGCCCGTACACCTCGCCATGTTTCCAAGGTTCATCATGTATCTCATTATAATGACCTCTTCGGTGTCTTCGCGTAACTTCTCCGAACAGCCGGATGAATTAGATTTTGAAATAATGCGCCAGAAACCGTTTGATCATGAGATGTTTCTTGGTGGATATGTAAGTCAACATGCAAGATATATATATCCAGTTGACGTTCGACAAAACATTAGGGTCATAATCATCTAAAACAATTGCAAGCATTTTTGCGCAATTTGGAAAGGGTGTCAATGATTTTAACACTTAATTTTTTCCAAATAAAACGTTTAGTGACCTTAGAGTTAGTTTATACCGCCTGCTTATAGTATAATTATACAGGCTAAACTCCAGAGTAACCGTCCATTCACCATTTTAGTACTAGTCTGGTACCCTTGTAATTCACATCAATGTGATGTGAAGGCTGGGTACAAGAGGTATTTTTAGAAAAGGGACTTGGTGGATGGGTATTCTGGAATTGCTCCCTTATACAATTACTAGAAGCGCTGAGAATGGGTGGAGCCTACATGCATGACATTTTTTCTTCAGACAGGAGGAAGAATTTCGAGCACATTTCAAAGGAAATGAACAGTTGTACATAGTAGAAATAACAAAATAAGTGAGAAAAATGTCTTGTGCCTACTGAAATCTTACACTTTTATATACATCATTTTAATTCCAATTGTCTGGTTGCAGAAAGCAGCCAAGGAATTCCAGACACTCTCACCCACTGAGAGTAAAGATCGTCTTCGTGTCATTCTCAAGAAGGCTGATGTAAATGAAGATGGGTTTCTCGACCAAGGTTAAGACTCTTTTCACGCTATTCGTCGTACTTCTATCAAGTTGGTAGAGAGAGAGAGAGCGCTCGCTTTACGCAAAGAACCGTTTTAACTCAAGGTGTATTCACATGCCACGAAAAAACATTCTGTAATCAATGTAGGCGATAACGCAGGGGTTATAGATTCGTCTCTCCGAATTGTGCCTTGCAGGGGAACTTCAAGAGTGGGTCGTGGGCTCACTGAAGAACAACGACCGGGTTATAGCAGAGGAGCACATGATGAATCAAGACAAGAATGGAGACGGTCGACTCTCCTTGGAGGAATGTGCTGGGGGGGATGAGGGTGAAGACAATCTCGGAAACGATATCAGAATGGTATGCAGTAAGAGTGCACTACATTGATACACTAAGCACGTGGTTCATAATCAAATTCCCTCGTGTTGTGAGCAAGACGAGGCACTGTCATCATTAAAGTGAAACTTTTGAAACCTTTCAAATTAAACACAGGAGGTCAAAGATAACAAGAAGATGTTCGATTTGGCAGATAAGAACAAGAATGGTTTCTTGGAGGGAGATGAACTGCTTGCCTTCTATAATCCCAACGCCATGCAAGATATGCAGGTATGTGAGCAGATGACTCGGAGAATAGGCATATTACTCAATTTTACATAACTGGTCGTTGGAGTTGCTGGCGTGAACTTTTTTAAAAGTCTGGTCAATTTTTTGCTTTATTTATTGGCTGAACATGGCCGTGTTTGTGGTCCAATTTCTCGACTTAGGTCACCTTTTTCCTAGAGCAAGTCACATATAATGCTGTTCCTCTTGTCTATTCTGTAGGAGATTGTTATTCAGCGACTACTTAACGACTTTGATGAGAATACAGACGGAACTGTAGATATGGAAGAGTTTATAGGTCTCTTTGAGGAACACGATTTACCAGGTAAGTTTGTGTCAGAAGACAAACAAACGAATAAGATATGGGAAATCACATCAATTGGTGATGGTGTCCCCTTTTATATTAGTAAATGTACCACCAAATACTTTTATTCTTGACTCTAACTCTGTAGAGACCATAGTGGCCATGGATGGCTGGGTCTACTCGAAGTGCCAAACTTTCAGTAAACCTGTAAATATGTTGCTTCCATCTTTCCCAACCTTCTTCCTGAAGATTTCACTGGCAATAGGAAAGAGCCAGAGTGGGTGATGGAGGAACGGAAAATCTTCCAGGAACAACTCGACACGGACGGGAACGGGAAGATGGAAGGAGAGGAACTGTCCAACTGGGTCAGACCACGCTATGACGTCACAGCGGAGCGTGAGGTCAGTGGGGAGCGCTCCTGGGAGGGGGGGCTAATGACCAGTACCGAACCACTTCACCTAATTCCCTGACAATTTGTCCTTCCCTTGACAAACCTTCTCTCCCTCGTCCCTTCCAGGCTGTTCACCTCATAGATGTTGCCGATGGCGATGGCGATGGTAAACTCAGCGTGGATGAGATCCTCGACAAATATGAGGTGTTTACCGGAAGCAAGGCGAGCCATTTCGGCAGACACATACGTAGCAAAAAGTTCCCTCATGAGGAGCTCTGACCTGCCTACCTCTCTCTCTCTCTTCAACAGGGTTTTTGACTTTATCAACTAGGAATCGAACAGTGTGTCTTTACTACATAAATGTTTTATTGACACAAATTTTCAATTACAATTTTTTGTTAGTTTTTTTTTTTAAATACCGGTATTAACTGTTATCTTGTGCAATACGATATCGCACAACATACAGCGTGTTTCTATTAGTTGTACTGAATTTATCCGGTTAAAGAGAATAGCGTATAATGCCAGGGAAGGGCAGTTTCTATCTACGCGTATTATGCGGATAACTTACGTTATCCGGTTAGCTTCCCCTGCATTCTAAAAGAAGGATAATTTTGCCCGTGAACGCGTCACAGCTTTCACGGCCATTATCCGGATAATAGCGGAGGTCAGTTTCTATTAGGCATAATTTATTCGTTATCAGCCATTACCCAGATAATGGCTTCTAATAGAAACACGCTGATAGGTGTAACATTTGACAGAAATCGCCTCACAGCAATCTGAAGGTATT
>JAVCKS010022096.1:0-13723 GCA_032273685.1 Pteraster tesselatus | reverse complement strand
CCACCACCACCCACCACCACCCACCAGTCTCTGTCGGCATCTACTGATTTCTAATCCCGTTCGTCCTCATCTCTTGCTTGGTCAATCAGCATTTCCTGTACTACCTCAACTGCCTGCGTGTCAGTGAGTTCTGCGGGGCTACGCACAGCCTCCACAGCTACTTTGACCATCTGGCCCCGAGGGCGGGAGACACCGGTAGCAACCGGGACGAGACCAAGACCCAGAGTTTTCGCTATGCTGCCCTCAGTCTGGCCGGCCTGTACTGCAACTTTGGCCACAGGTCAGAGGTCAAATTATCGGTTGTTTTTTATGCTGATAACTCTAGAGTAGAAAGTCACTTCTCCGAACATCATGGGGTTGTTTGGTATGGCAGTTTTAATAGGCTGAATCCAATGCCTGCACCACAGTTTGTTCAATGTGGTGTCTTTATTATTTGACAGAGAAGAGGCTTTGCTGGCCCTGCAAGAAGCCATCCGAATCGCCCACGAGAGCAACGACAATGTCTGCCTCCAACACGCCCTGGTAGGTATAACCGAACCATCCCATGGTGGAAGCTTAGCTGATATAGTGGCTGGTGTAGTGCTACATACCATTAGGAAAGTTAGTTTTAGTCTACTCAGTTTCAAAATACAAACATCTCAATTTTTTCAGAGTGCGACTTTATCCTAGTTTTGTGGTGACAGGTCACAAATACGATAAATTGTTTACCGAAGATGCAAAAATGACCCTGGTATCTTAATTTGAATAAAGTGTCCATTCCCAAGTGACCTATGTTCTCCGAACCTGTCGCATATATTTAATGGATGAGGGAAAAATACATCATATATAAATTTCTTCCTGAGCATAAACCAGAGCAACTATTCTTAATGACTGCTGTAACTGTTTTCATTAGGTAGCCATTTCCTGCCCAACCATTTGCTAATCTTCTTTTCTCCTCAGGGCTGGCTGTATCGAATCGAGAAAATGAATGGGGAAGACATCTCCTATCTCCTTGATTGCTCTATTTCCCGATCAGATGCCTTAAACCTCCCAGTAAGTTTGAGCATCAATGTGCCTTCCTCTCTAGCAGAAACAAAAAATTCAGAATTTGACCACGTGTGATTCCCCTGTTCTGTTTCGTGTGGTGTTAAGTTCGTGTTAATCGGATAAAAACTAACCAAGTTGTCATTTTATGTTAATGAATTCTCTGTTAGTCATTGGTGATGATTTTGGTAGTTTCAAACTTCACAATACGGGTCAAGTAAACTCGTCTTAGAATCAGCAAGTATGCTGCCAAGTAAACTCGACTTAAGAATCAGCAAGCATGCTATCGAGTAAACTTGTCTTGGAATCTGCAAGCATGCTGTCAAGTAAACTCGTCTTAGAATCAGCAAGCATGCTGTCAAGTAAACTCGTCTTAGAATCAGCAAGCATGCTGTCAAGTAAACTCGTCAAAGTGCGTCATCATGTTTTTATATATTTTATCATTTGCAGTATTTGACATCTTTAGGAATTCAGAATTTCGCCCAGCACAAAGCCCTAGGAACTACGGACCCAGCCAGGTAAGTTCATGAACAGTGCTTTTGTGTTACAAGAACAGTGAATTTAGCATCGCCCTAATGTAGCCACTGGCTCGGGACAGATTTGAACTTCGACTTCGGCTTGGTACAGGAGTCACTGCAATCGAAACTAAGAAAACGAAAAGAAGTTTTGATTTAAAATACAGATACAAAACGTGTCCGGTTGTTTTGGACAATAGACCATTTTTATAGCAAAGCTTTTCCGAGTTTAAGACTCGGACAGGCTTTGTGGTTGTTAAGAGCAACCTTTGTGAAGGAGATATGCATAAAATTTGCATACATTATGAAAATTCATTTGTGCAAACTGACTTGCTGAAGGACATTTTTCAGCAAAATTCAATTTCAATTGAAACAGAATGACGCAACGTTTCCTATTGGCTCCTCATTTGCTGAAATTTGACGCCGAAACATCTGTATGATTTATAGATTATAACAGTGTTTTTAACATTCTCTCTTTTTTGATGATATTTTCTTCATTCTGTTATCAGTGTGTTCGAATACCTAATCAAGAGTGATGTTATCAACTGCAAGATGAACCAACCCCAGCTAGTTCAAACCAGTCTGTCGCAGCAGAGCGCCCTCTGGAGGATGTATGGGCACAGGTTAGCTTCGTTGTTTAAAGGTTTAATACCGAAATGGACATTTATGTTTGGCTTTTTGAATCAATCTGTCATTTTTGTGTACGAAGATTTCCAAGCGGACATTTGCTCGTTGTTGTGAGTGACCTGTTGTCCCCCCCTCTGCCCCGCACTCAGAATGTCACCCATAAATTCTATTTCATCGCATGAAAATTATGCGCGGTGTGTGTGCGCGTAGTGGGTCTATCTGCCAGTTAAACCGTAATGTTCCAATCTAGTTTTTGATTTTGTTTGTACAAGTCTACAGGTTTCATTTCAGTTCATTCAAAATTTGTTGATGATAATAGACAACGCTGTTTTGATTTAGTTTCCCAACTTGATGTGACTTGAGATGCTAAGTTCCCTAACATCACCTGGTGTTCCGCAGGTTTTCACTTTGGGTTCAACGCTCTTGACTGAGCAAGCCATGTTCTTTTGCCGTCCACGTTGATTATGACTGACATCACATTCTGCCGTGTTTAGACAAACCTCAAACCTTTCCCCAAGGCTTGACACACCTAACCCCCTCTAAACCCCCTCTAAACCCCCTCTAACCCCCCTCTAACCCCCTTTCCCCCCCTAGCACCATGTCGTCTCTTTGCGATCAGCTCCTCCTCCAGCTGGGCCAGAGGGACCCCCCTATCGGCTCCACCAATAACAGCCTCATCACAACGGAGAGTGAAGTTCTCTGCTTGGCGATGTGTAACCAGGCGAGACTGCACGCCGATCAGGGGATGTACGGGGCTGCTGCCGATATTATCCAGCTGGCTCAGGAGAGATTTCCCCTGCCGCTGAAACACGCCAAGGTATCCCTTTGTATTTAGTCGGCCTAAAGAAAAATGGAAAACTAACATTTCATAAATGTGGGAAAACCCGTCACATGTCGCAAAATGCTATTTTGAGAAAATTGAGGAAAAAGTTCCAAAACCTTTTTTTACGATTATTTGTTTTTGGCGTGAGATGTATTCTTTAACTATCTAACATTACCCCCATTATTGTTTGAAATTTATACAAAAAATATGTTGATTTTTGGGTCATTATTTCCTGAATATTCAGCTCCAAAGAAAAAAGTATATCTTCTTCAAAATTCTGAATTTGAATTGCTCATAATTTTGGACCCAGAGCTCGTAGAAATTGTTTTTTTTTAAAGAGCTCATCTTCAGCTCAAATTTGTGATTTAAAAAAAAAAATACGCAGTCCAAACGTTTGGTCCCCTTTTTGCCTTCAACGTGAGACACAGAATAAGTTTATTACTATTGTTTGATTAACGGTGAATAACATTTACCGCTCTATTGGTGTTTTTCACCGATTTGTTTTGTTCTGTCACCGTTCAGTTGTGGATGGAGTGTGAGCAGCAGCTAGCCTTTGACAAGGCACTCTTGGAGGGGAAATGGCAGCACGCAGACCAAGCCGTCCAAAACCTGGCATCATTAAACGAGAAGGACACCCTCTATAGGTGAGCCTAGGCCAATCATCTGGACCATCTCTGTACCATCCGTTCCTGAATTTTTTCATAATTGGATTAACCACTGGTGACTGAACGTTAACAAAAAGAATGGTCATGGATACCAGTCAATGTTGCTTGCATTGCACACTGATAGCTGGTTCTCACTAGCCTTATTCTGAAAGCAACTTGGTAAAAATGAAAGGCCTTGTTTTAGTATTGGTTCAAAGATATATTTCTTAAAGGCTCCAAGGATTGTTCTAATCTGAAAGTTTACTGTTTGCAAAACTGATACTACCTTAATACCAAGCGTCTTGTGAAAATAGAGAGAATGCTTTCCCCCCCCCCTCCCCAAAAAAAATACCTCGGCGGGTTTTTAAGAACACTGTGTGAACGTTCACAAAATAATTTATAAAATAGAAACCTGAATGATCTTTTAGAGAGAGACAAAAATGATTACCGGATTTGATGAATTTTTCCCAGATTCATTTTATGATGTGTATTTTAGAAAGCGCATGTAGAGGATCGGAAACTAACGCAATCGTTACTGGATTTGTGTGTATAAGACGAGGAATATTATTGCGAGAGCGGGGTGAGATGCCGGCTGCCTTTGATGTCATCAACCGAATCATCAGTAGATGTACAGAGAACAAGGAAGGTTACACCACAGAGCTACATGTCAGGTTAGCTCTACCCAGGGTACTGGAATAAGCCCAGCTTAAGACTAGCCTCCCAGGCTCAGCCCAGGCCCCATGCCGAGCCCCAACCCCAACCCCAACCCCAACCCCAACCCCAACCCCAGCCCCAACCCAGCCCCAACCCAGCCCCAACCCAGCCCCAACCCAGACCCAACCCAGACCCAGCCCAGACCCAGCCCCGACCCAGCCCCAGCCCCAACCTGTACCTAGACACAACCCCAGCCCCAACCCCAACCCCAGCCCAAAGCCCAACCCCAATCCCAACCCCAACCTTAGCCCCAACCCAATAAATATTTACTGACACTGAAATGACTCATTGAGCCAGTTAAGTTTGTCCTTCTACTATCAATATATTATAATTTTCTACTCTACCGCCCCCTATAGTGTACTTATAACCGTATTCATGTAATTTGAACCCGACCATTCAGGGCTCTTCTGCAGCTAGGCGCACTACACTCAACCACAAGCAACTACACATCCGCCATCCCCCATCTACTCGAAGCCTTAGCACTGTGCCAAACACACCACCTATCCACGCTCCTCGCCATGGCAACGGCCAGCCTTGCGCAAATCCAGGTAAGTCTGTTTAGTCATCAGTCCTCCTAATCCTCTTCATAATATCCTCCTAATCCTCCTCCTCATAACATCCTCCTAATCCTGATATAATTCTGCTTATCTATCCGGTATAAGCTTGGCCGGAAACAAAACTGTAATTAATATTGTCTGCTCTAATTGAATATGATGCATTTGGAGTGTGTAAAGGGGAAATTGTCTGCTCAGTTACGTAAAAGTACTTTTTGTGATAATTTGAAGAGATATAATTTGTCTCTGTCTGTCTCTCTGTCTCTCTGTCTCTCAGTCTCTCAGTCTCTCAGTCTATCTGCCTGTCTGTGTCAGTTGTCCCCTCAGGCAACGGTGAACTTTCGATGACAACAATTGCAGGAATTTATGCAGCGTGTTTAAAAATGACAACTAGAAAAATGTGCGTTTCCAACACTGTGCTGCGAATGTTTAACCCTCTGGCAATTGAATCTTGGTCTTTTAGAGATGAAGGCGAGAAAACAACCCCCCCCCCATTCTGACATCATGACATCAAGGTTCTTAAACCCGAGCTGTTCACTTCACGCAAACCTCTGTTTTCCCTTTTTTGTGCCTGCAGTTGATGCTCAAAATGCCTGAGCACGCCCTGGCATTGGTGGAGAGAATCATGCCTCAAGTACTAGCAAACGGTAAGGTCCAGTTTGATATTTGTATTAGGTGTACCCCGGTGAAGGTAGTTATCCCAACCATGAGGTACTACATGCGGAGTAACGGACAGAAACACACACACACACACATCATTAATATCATTTTGCAATGCTATGTGGTTAAACTAATTTAATATAATATGGGAATGACCATGGTTCAATTGAGTACCATTCCTTGTGAATGGGGTGAGTACCAAAGACTGTTCAGCAGAGCTGGCCCCCTCGCTAACAGGGTACAGGACTTGTGTCCTACCCTGGGCCTAGGGTAAAATGTAAAGGAGATAGGCATTGGGGGTCGGGGGTATTACTGACTTTAACCTCTGCGCGACCTACTTCCTAATTGTATTTGCATTAAAAGTTGACAAAATAATCTGGAGATAAAAGTGGGTAGGTAGTTGAACTAAACTTCCAAAGAAATTAAATAATTGTAAACAGTTGTAAACCTTAACATCTACATCTACATAAAACGGAAATAGACGGTGACAATCGTGGGTTTATAAAAGATCAAAACTACCAGCATAACTATAGATATTAGCTGCTGGGTTTAGGCTAATATCCACCGTGATGGATGACTTTTATAGTGGATTAAGCTTGGCACGGTCGTTTTATTTAGAATGAATGAGGTCACTGGCAATTACTGTCACTGGATTGAACTTGTAAATCTGTAGATAGTTACTGCACTTACACTATTATTTATTGAGGGGAGGGGAGGGTTGGGGGGAGGGGTGGTTGAGGGGAAGTGGTCAGGGTCGGGATGTGACTAGTAGTACCCCCTATCTCACTCTAGGGTCCAGCAATATTTTTGTTGCAATAATTTTAATAAGGTCAGTTCCGATGACAAAGTGGCTGGACTTATAAATTATGGATGGTCCAGGCAGATGGGCGCCTATGATAACCGCCCCTTTAAGCCCCAAATCGTTTTTGAGTCGATGACAATAATCTTCAGGTCAATGTCTGGTAAGCTCCCAGGCCCCCGAAAATCCTACAGTTGACCCGTTCAGGGTCGCCAGTTTGACCTGCTTTAGTCACTTTAATCTTCCTAAACAATCATTGTATTTATCTACAAATGTAGCCTTGATTAGCTGATGTTTGCTGTTTATTTAAAAAGCCTGTTGATGTTTTGGAATAAGGACAATGTTGTTCATTAAACAAGTCAAAGTTTCATTGTTTTGTTAGACTAGGTAAACAGGAGAACATTTTTTGGGTGATACAGTATTGGCCAAATCTTTTGCTACTTAATAGACATACAATTTGGCAACTTGTTTGATTGTGAGTTAACAGTTTACATAATCAAGGAATAAACAAATTTATTTAAAAACAAAACACCTTATCTGCAAGGTCTTTCCCCTTTTTTTGTGAGTTTTGTCATTTGTCAGGTTTTGTTTCGGAGAGGATAAAATATTTACTTTCATGTTAGAGTGACCGTTCTTTGGTAAAAGACAATATAGCTGGCTTGATATATACTTGCTAAAAAAGGATAGTCATAAATACCAGTTATTGTTGCTTGTATTGTATACAACTATAGCTGGTTCCCACTAGCCTAAATTCTTCAAACAATTTACTAAGGAATGGGTTAAGATGCGTTTAATAGACAGCACGTTTTCCCTGATAACGTCTCTGTAAGTTACCACCCTATTAATAACTTGCCTCCTTCGTTTCCCAGGAAGCTTATATGACCAGTGTCGGGTGAAATTTCTTTACACCAAATGCCAGTTGGCATGCACGTCGGGCAAGAAATCCACGGACAACAGAAAATCTGGTGAGTCAAATCAATTACTACATCGAAATGTTTGATACACGTACACTGCATGTACCGAACCTCAAAAAATATGTACAAATTCGCAGATGACTGGTTTACCGTACTAGTTTCAAGTCAGATTTATTTCACTAATGTAATTTCAAGATTGTATTATTGAAACCCAAAAGGGCTTGTGGTGTGTGCCAATAGTAGTGAACAGAAGTGAACTGGTTATCAGTTCGGACTTGATCTCCTTCAAACTATATCATTGTTTGACGTTCATCATTTGGATGCTACCATATATTAAACAGATCTACAGCGAAGTGTTCTTGTACATAATGTCATAAATGTAATACATGTACCAGTAATTTGGTATTGGAACATATTGCTCCCATTTTTATTAATATTGTAATATATTCTTGTCTACGGTTTTTGAATTTATACGGTTGTAATTTTTTATGAGAAAGATATTATTATCTAAATTCAAAGCTTGTATTTCTGAAATACAAGGCCATTCCTGTTGGGTTTCATGACATGATTCTAAACTATTATTTAAACATTATTTTCACTATACATGTATTACGGTATTAAGACAAACCAAGGTCAAAAGTGGTGGTGATTCTGGTTGATGAAACCCAGCGGAATTGTTGAGCACTTTAAAATCAAGGTTTTAAAGAAATTCGGGCAAATCTTAAAGATATTGCTTAGTTTCGACATTGGAACTCTATACGAAGTGACATGGAGGGTGTCTCTTCAATATAGAACCAGTTCTATTCCCGAGGCGACTGTCGCGTTGACATCATTCTCTTTAGCCAATCACGATTATGTGCTGGTGACCCTCAAAAAGCGCTAGACAACATAATGGGTTCTCATGCATTGACTGCCATGCATTAATTGTTTGAACAACCAGGTACCAAGCAATGCTGCTTGTTTAACTCCAGTACAACGCGGCCAGGTACAAACTGCATTAACTCCTGTATGTGCGATATTAGATACCGCCCGACAGAAACCGCAATGTTTATAAGTACCTATTATGCAGTTGAAGATTACCATAAGTATTTACAGCTGTATGTAGCTGAAACGATCGTCCTGGCAGAATCATTTCCTCCATTCAATTGATTTCGACCGCCTTGCACGCAGTTCTGCTGTCCGTGGTCCAGCACCTACACGATGTCATCGAAGGATTCCGCAGACTAGGAGCAGAGTACCGCGTCAAAGACGTAATCTACCTCCAAGTAAGTTGCAAAGCTTCTTAATTCTCCCCCCTTTTGGAAGTCCTGTTTGTAATTTTATCGTATCCACTGAGGGAAAGTTGGTGTGAAACTAGCTAGGGTGAAAATATTTCCAGAAGGAACCTATGAATATAGGACAGGGATATAATGTGGGAAGGTTTCGATGACGTGGGTTCGAATCCCACCGTTGCCAACGGCTGTCATTTACGTATTATGTAGTGTCGTGGCTGAGCGGTCTAGTGCACCGTACACAAATCCTGTTGTCCTCAGAATGTGGGTCTCCAGATTCAATCCGCGGGCGTGACACTTGTGTCCTTGGGTAAGGCAATTAACCATACTTGCTCCATCCTTCGGATGGGACGTAAAGCCGTAGGTCCCGTGTGACATGCACGATGTTAAAGAACCCAGAATACTTATCGTGAAAGAGAAGGGGCATACCTCGGTATTCCTGGTTACCAGTTTCTAGATAAACTGGTTGTAACTTAACAATAACCCTTCAGGTTTTTTCTAGCTTACAGTGCTGAAAGTTCGCTTTTAATAGAATTCTTGGTTTCATTACCAGAAATAAATAATAATAACTATAAAGTTGTACCTATAGAGTATGCCACATTTTTGTAAAACCCATTTTTACTATTTTTCTCACATTTTTATTTTCTCTAAAATCTGTGAGTGCTGTATTTTTTATTTCGTTTCCCCACACCGCTAAAAATTCTACTAACAGTACATATTCTGGCTATTGCATTTGTGTGTCATTTGCTATTTTTATCTGGTTATTTAATGTCTAACAATACATTGAACAATACTAACAATACATTTGACTAAGAAAGTACTTTATCATTTGTAAAATTTCAAGGATAATAAATTCTATATGTTTATGTCTGCACTGTTCCATCGACCCCTAGGTCCTTGAACGTTACATTAGGCCTTAAAAATTGTTTCTGGTTCTTAGGGACACCAAATTAGGCGTTATGGGTAGATACATTTCTTTCGGGAATCTGATAATTATCTAGTTATCGGTAGTTGGTGGTGACAGTGTCCCCTGTTATCTGTAAATGTGTCACCCGTGATCCTTCACTAGGATTGATATATATCTATACAGTTTCACAAATTGTACCCAGGCTTGGTGGAATTATAACCTATATTACTGTATTCAATTTTATTAGTAAAATAATAAATCAAAAACTTCAGTATATGTGTGACCTATTCTGTCAAAAAACGGACAAAAAGTTTAACAAATTAGTGTTTGATTTCTTGAGAATCTCAGCTTTAAAGTGATGTATAATTTGTATGGATTAAAACAAAATCAACCAGTTCACCCAAAATAACTGTGTAGAACATGTTGTGAAGTTTGTTGGGCCCTATATTATAAACTTGTGGATAGCAGTATAGGTGGTCGTTCTCAGATTACCCTTGGTGTGAACACTTTCAATGGTGGAGACCAGATTTCCCTAGGTTCATTTATAAAATAGGGACAACAGTACTTGACCATGTAACAATATCCGCATTTTGTTTGTTTGGGGAATTTTTTTTTTATTATAAATTGTTAGGATTGGGAAAACATTTTGTGGAGGTTTGACTAGTACCAAAAACACATTTATATATACGTAGGTTTTTCAGACCTTGTCAGAACCCCTATAGCTAGCTAGCTGTCTGAGTATAGACAGCCATAATTAAATCAATGTAGTATTTGACCATGAAATAAATGCTTATTTAATACAAAATAATAATAATGAAGGTATTTTAAAATTAGAGCGGCCTGACGTTTCGATCCTAGCAGAATCTTTCTCAAAGGCTAAATGACACAACAAAAAAAAAAAAAACAATGTAATGAAGGTATTTATATCTGCACTCTTACACTTACGTGAGATATCCCCGCACTTTACAAGGTAGAAACAGAAAGATATAACCTACTCTGTAGCTAAAATACTTTTAAAGTTATTTAAACAATTTAAATAAAAGAGACGATATATCAAGGTAACAATTATTTCCCATTTTGAAAACATTTTCAAAAGGTTTTCGACAAAACATTTTCAGTGTAACATTTGAAAATATTTTTCGCGAAACATTTTAACAATGTTTTCAAAACTACTACTTACTAGGGAATGAAAACAAATGTGGTTTTAGTAATTTCTTAAATTGTGTGATGGACGTCGAATGTAATACGGCAATTTGTTCCAAAGACTAGGCCCTGTGGCAAAGAATTCCTTGTTAGAAACTGCGCGATGTATTTTTGGAATGGTCAAATGTCTGGTATCGAAGTCCAGCCTTACGAGACAAGTATGAGTTAAGTAATTCAGACAGACAGACAAACAACACTTTAAACCATGGAGTATGAAAACACCTCCATACAAAAATGTCTGCAAGAAAATCTTGCTTGTGTTTTTTTTAAACTGAATTTTAAGATCATATTTGACTTGCTTGTCTTCCCTTTTGAAACTGCTCTTTGATTTCTATTCCGAAATATTTGTGTATGTCTTGAACAACAAAAGGGACAGCTATCGTATTCTTTCGTGTGAATATGCAGGCACATCTATACAATGAGCTGGGGTACATGTCTGAACGTAACAGATGTTCGCTACAGTTCCGACAGCTTGAGCACCAGTACCCGACAGCCGTAATCCAACCAACATCAACGTTGTGACCACACTGCCATCAGGATAATAGAGAGATGAAGGTTACGATGTGTCATTCGCTCAGTAGAGACCCCCCACACCTAGACTGCTGTTCGCATCAGCGATGATACAGGCCATTCAACACTGTTAATGAATAGGATGACGCCTAGACACGGCGCACGTACTGTATGAGTGCAAGAGAATGTAAATTGATGCGAGTAGGCTTTCTCCTGTGGAATTGCATTACCAAGAAAATGGCTGCAAGTTCTGCCATGCTGGGAAAAACTGCTATGTAAAACTTCTCAAAACTCAGACAACTTAAAACAACTTGTAGTGGACTGGGTGAGTTTTGGAAGAGCAGTCTTCAAGTTGCCAAAGCTGTTGGGCCACCAGCGTACTATATTTATAGGCAATACCATGGAGGAAAAGTAAAAAGTATGTTATTGTAGGTACAATAACATGTGCATCTGTTTGTTTTTCTGTTTGTCTGTTTGCCTGTTAATCTGTTCTGACTGTTTGTCTGTTAGTCACACAGCTTGTCTGTTAGTCACACAGCTTGTCTGTTAGTCACACAGCATGTCTGCTAGTCTCGCTGTCATTCTGTTTGTCTGTTTATTTGTTTGTCTATCTGTTGGTCTCTTCGTCCACTAAACTCTTCACCTGAACACATTTGTAAGAGTGAGTTTTACATGCATACCAGATATGTTATTGCCTACAACAATTATATCAAATGGTAGAAGGGACAACTCTTTTATGGGAGGGGTATGTGACCCCAACGAACCAATATAGGCACATACATTTGTACAGTAAGCCTACTGCAATGTTGTTTGTATCTCTTCTGTCTTCCCATTGCATTGATTTGCAGCCCTTTACCGCACAGCCCTTTACCGCACAGCCCTTTACCGCACAGCCCTTTACCGCACAGCCCCAGACATTGTCAAAAAACCCCAAACCGCGTTCATCACTGCCCCAGTGTTGTGCACATTTGAAAACATTATGTAAATGATTAATAATTATGCAGTTGTACATATAAACAAAATAGAACATCTGGATCGGTGTGAATCAATAGTGTTCTGTATTCTATGCTTCGTATAAAACTCAATCTACATCTACCGGTCCAAATTATTTGACTTGCGGATGAACTGTGCGTGAAGGAACCCCTGGGGATCCGGCCAGTGGAAGCGCAGTAGACGTGCTTAGTTCGCATTTTGGAATATTTTTTGTGGGGGACGATGGCTTTGATATATTCTGATATGTAAGTAAAAACCAATCCGGCTGACCGTGTCCAGGTTTATTTCAGCTGAGAAAGAGGGTATGTGTTATATATATCTACACTAAATCAAATTTATCATAGGAGCAGGTAAGTTTTTCCATATAAATTAGGAATATTCGATACAAGTTACTTTCTATACTACTCGAGCTGTTAGCTGTGGAGTTATGTGTGGAGTCTACGGTGTGATTTCGAGATCGATCATGACCGTGGAGGTACAACGGCACAAACGGAAATACATGTACAATTAGGAACTGGAGAGAATGTTAATACGGCAGTTAATTAGGATTTTATGCATAGACAACGATTTTATTGGGGTCCGTCATATTTTTATGAAAACTTTGACCACTGTAGGTATCGGCTGTTTACCAGCGTTGTGCGTGTACACCTTAGATTACGGCTTGACCGTGAAAGTTCGTTACGACTTTTCGTAATTATGCAACATAATAATTCACTTGGAACTCAAGATTCGAATGTGGTATTATAGGAAAAACGTAAATTTGTACCAATTGTTACGATGCTTAAACTAATTTGAATAAAAAACTAAAGAGCTATATATAGGCTTGCAGCTATAAGTATTTGTATTTATTTCGAAGGGACAATGAGGCTATAATAGATAGACCGTATGATAACAAAAGGGACTGCCTCTAATAATTGAATCAAGGTCGTGAAAAGAGACTACGAATACGAAATACAGCTGTTTGGGTAGGGATATAGGGGTAGGGTTAGGGTTAGATTTTGGTTATAATAATAATATATGATCCTAACCCCAACTCTAATCCTAGTCCCGTATATAATGTGTACATGTATTTCCGCGCGATTCGTAGTCTCTTTTCAAGACCGGAATTGCAACTATTAATGAAATCTGCCTTATATAACGATGGTGTGTGTAAACAAAGCTCCTAGGATACAAAAATAAAACCCTTCTTTATTTCTATATGTTGTAGCGCTTTTTTTGTGAAATCGAAAGCATATATAGCTTAATATTCCACGAGGTAGTAGTTGGAATCCAAGTGGTGTTTTATTCTGTGCGTTTTTTTTTTAATAAACTAGAAGACTTCCAAAACTGCATGCAGCATCATAGAACCTGATGTTTTTATTCAGGACAACTTCGTAGGAAAACCGTTCACGTCCCGGCCGACCTGAACGTTGGCTATAGGAAAATTGCGAAATAGTGAAAATTATAGTAATTAAGACGTTCTACTTCTTTTGTTACAATTCCTAGTAGTGGTACCAGCTATTGACAACCCAAATCAAATTATGATTATTTGGATTTTGGGACTCATCGGATTATTTAGTCATAGGC
>JAVCKS010022075.1:0-13727 GCA_032273685.1 Pteraster tesselatus | reverse complement strand
GGACCCATTGTTTGCTTTCCAATTCTTTTGTTCGACGTCCACGATTGCAGGCTGTTACAAACGCACACACACACACGGACGCACAGCTCCAATGACATTATATTTTACCATGTGGTGCGACTTGCGACGTGTTTTAACAAAGTGGGTCAAATTATGAAACTCTTACGTCCGTTTTCGCTCAAAAGTAAAGGTGGGCTGATTTGGCACTCTGTGTAAGACGTGTAGACTTGTTTACGCTTTTTCACATGGTGCAAAGATTGACAGTGAGTCTGTTTGAATTTGTGAGATATAATGTCTCGAAATATAACACGCAAATCTGATATAATTACGTCATTGATGACGTAATCGTTCCGAAACATTTTGGGTTCATCTACATACTAAGATCTAAGCACATGCGAAGTTTCAAGTCTGTTGGCGTTTTAGTTTTTAAGAGTCTTTGCCGAGAAGTTTAACATTTTTACCATTTTTACCTGATCTGCCTAATCATGTCTACATAGTGGTAGCTTCGACGCCATTCTTTAGGCCTCACCTCCGAGTATGAACGCTACCGAACAAGGTCGCCGGTCCAGCGGCGTGATCCGGTCCTGGGTTTTTTTCTCGTATAGTGTGAACGTAGCTTTATTGTGCTACTGCATAACGCATTTTGTAGTATTATTGGAAGTGTGCTACTGCATAATGCATGTTGTAGTATTATTGGAAGTGTGCTACTGCATAATGCATGTTGTAGTATTATTGCTGCTTCTTTTATACTGAAGTTATCAAGTGTGACTGGAAGTACCGTAATTAAAGGTGCAGTACTGCACGAACTATATCTGCATAAAGAAATGAAACCTTGCATAATTGAAGCCGGAATATAATCAACCATTCTGAAATCTTGCAACTGTATTTAAGACGGGATGTGTTACATCCAAAATATGGGCTCTTCTCATAATGACATCAACAATTAAGTGTCTCGTGATCTCCACCTTAAAATAGTTTAATAAGATATCTATCTACATAATAGATAGTGTTACATCCAAAATGTGAGATCGTACTGTAATGACTCGCACCAACAAGTGTCACGTGATCTCATCTTAAAGGTGCAGTTTTACAAGATCTACAGAATAGTTAAGCTATTGTGGAAACCTGTGTTACCCAGATAATTAGGGGTTCGACCCACTACGGGCGAATCCCTATTGTTATTGTACGGTTTTTTTCTTCTTCATCTTATTCTTATCGTGAACTCTTCTCTGCAGCAAAAAGCAATTTCCAAGATTGCACAGCTTTGAAACGTAGCAAGTATCAAGACAATAACGTGTAGATGTGCCGCGAATCTTGACGTAATCATGACGTCATCATACGTGGAATTATACTAAATCAAATTTTCGTGGCCGGCGATTTGTTTTTTTCCCGTACCAAACGTTTGGGCCTTGTGCGCATTGCAAACATGTCTAGATCTCGGCGCATTGTATGGTGGGTGCATCGGGTAAACTAAAGTTAGGACTAAAACAGGCGATCGAAACGCGTTCTGTGTGTGTTTAGTTTGCGTATACGATTGATCTTGCGGCGCTCTGAATGAAACCTTTGCAAAACTATAGACCGGGGATTTTCGAATTATTCCGCGTTTCTGCGATCTCTCAGTAACGCGGTAACGTGATTTTACATTCCGTATGCTATGGATTGAAAAACAATTATGGATGAGGTTTTAGGAAGTTTAATGAATGTTTTATGAATGATGTTTGAAGACAGATGGGATGAACATATTCTGGACGAACTGGGGTTGGCTGCATGGATGAGAGGATTGACTACGTTTTACTGATGGGTTTTGAATAAGTTTTGTGGATGGGGTTGATGAGTTAATGTTTTATGGATGTTTTCTTTACAAAGTTTTACGATGGGGTTTAAACAAAATTGTGGCCGGGTTTAAGGGATAGGTTTTAAAGACGTTTTATGGAGGAAGTTTCACAAAGTTGTATTGATGAACTAGCTTTGAAGAGGTTTTATGGAATGGGTATGAAGATCTTTTATGGACGGAGTTTGAAGACGTTTTACAGAAGAGGTTTGTAAGAAGTTTCAGTGATGGGATTTGAAGAATTGTTATGGACGAGGTTTAACGAAAATTTATGAAGAGGGTTTGAAGACATTTTATGGATGAAGTTTGAAAAAGTGTTACCAGAATTTTTTTACCAGTGGGGTTCGTATAAGTAATGGGGTTTAGAGAAATTTTATGATTGGGGTTTAAAGAAATGTTATGGATGATGTTTAAAGTATTTTGAGTTACGTTTCGAAAATGTTATGGACGGTGCTTTACGAAGTTTTTACGGGTGGCGTTAAACAAGTTTTATTGATGAGGTTTGGATAAGTTTTATGAATGAAAAAATGATCAGTCATACGATTAGGACAAGAATTTGTGACGTTTGACCAAGATCTGTGTTTGTTATTTCTCAACTTTGGTTCTAAAAGTTAATTGTTTTTAAAAGGCTAAAATATCACTAAATATTTCCCCTTGTATCGGAAGCTAATTGTAGTTTGTTGCATGCATGCAGTCGCGTTAACATTTTTATTCTCAGATTGTACACGGTAAACATATGCCTTGTTTGAATTGGCCAACTATACAATATGATAACATTAAAATATTTCCACACTAGGTTACTTGAAGGTTTTTAAATCGCATAACGGTTTCTGAATCCTCGCGGTCCGTATAATCTTAATTTTACTTCTGAGGATATGGCCTGATTGCAGTGTTGCCGAACAATACCGTAAGATCTATGTGTTTTTTTATGGCAACATTACGCTGCTAAACCGTATGTAGTCACCATAGTACTGTTCATTCTTTGTTAGGCATGTTGTCGTGCTAAACAGCAATGATACATTTGTCACAATGAGGCAGAAGCCCAGTTTGGCGTTGGTCGGCACTACGATCTCCGATGATGGACAACGATTAACTCTGGATGCTCCTGGCATGAATTCGATCATCATTAATCTGACAGACATGAAGGCAACTGACAAAGAAGTCATCACTTTCAGGTAACAATATTGCCAAATTAAGACAAACAAACGTTTAGCATCTCCTAACTTCCTTTTTGAAACTGCATCTTCTTTGTTTTGGCAAAGGTTTCTGACAAGTTTAGTATTTTTTCTTTAAATACCAATTTTTGTAATGGCGCTATCGTCACATGCAGCTAAGTAAGACACGGTGACTGCTGTTTTAATGCTTGTAACATTTGGAAACGCTGAGTTCATAGAAATAATACAATCTAAAAATACATAAAAGGTCGGGTTTCCTGGTTTATTGACCTACTATAAAAATGTGACCATGTAACTGAAGACCAGGTAAATTATTTCTTGTATTAATCATTTAGCTGAGTTCTCGAATGGGAACTGTGCTAATCAAAATATATTAATTAAGCATAATAGACGATGTCACCCATGTTTACTAAATAGCTGTTTGATCACGTGAAACGCAGACCGGCAGGCAAAAGACGAACCCGGAAGTATATTTGTACACGTGTTAATGAATGGCGTTTAGATTTATCGATCAGAATTAGAGTTCTGATAGTTGCGAAGTAAAACAACAGTTTCCTTCAGAATGCCAGTTAGTTCGTTGTGTAGATCGTATGAGAAAATGGCGTCTGTGGTTATAATCGATTGTTTTTGCCTGCCAGTGTGCGCGCGCATCATGTTTTGGTTTGGTCGTGACGTAGCTGTGCCGCACTAGGTGACATCGCGTATAGGTTGTCTGTTTAAATTTACACTCAAGGAAAAAAGAAACGCACCACAGATTTTTTCAAAATTGTTTGCTTGGATTTTGTGAAATCAAATGTATGTGTTTGAATCCCACATCATTGACATTTAATTACGAAAGCCGCTAACATGTTATAAGGAAAATACCGGAAAATACTCGTATACCGGTAATA
The DNA here is from genome assembly GCA_032273685.1 of Pteraster tesselatus. Classification (NCBI taxonomy): domain Eukaryota; kingdom Metazoa; phylum Echinodermata; class Asteroidea; order Velatida; family Pterasteridae; genus Pteraster; species Pteraster tesselatus. The sequence continues at coordinate 9,831 of JAVCKS010022075.1, read as the reverse complement.
CACCCGCTGTCCAGGACCTTTTACGATAAGATTAGATATCTTAGGTAGCGCTACTACCGCTTTAACACAAGGTACGAAATTAGCAGTGCTACTGTGTAGAAACGGCAAAAATTATGTCGACGGCAACTCTGGAATGATTAACGTGCCTACACCTTTATATTATCCAAGATACCTGACTGCAGCTACAATAAGGGGTGGGGGGGCAAATCCAATTATTATCCCCGCCCCAATCATGTAAATTGTTCATTATAATAAGATGTAAATCGATCGACCATTTGCAGTTGATGAATTGAACTACTCGTAAGTTTAATCCATCCTTGTCGATACGAACCGGGTGAGTATGTCTGCCCGACAATTCTCCTGACGCGGGATACATTGCGCGTCGATGCAAATCGTGCAAAACACACAATTGAAATACATTTACGGCAATGTTTTGAAGATGAGGCTTTGCAGAACCTCCTGATAAAATACGAGCCGCTTTAACTCGCTTGTGTGCTAATGCGCTAGAGTAAGCTTCCAGAACATAGACAGCTGCTTTCTACGTGACACTACTGAAACGTACCTCGTATAGGCAAACCGCCTACGAACGCTGAATAGCCGCCCAAAGCATCCGAATAAAGTGAAACCGTAGCACTAAAGCGAGGTCTAATTGAATACCCGTTAAAGGCGTCTGTTTTCAGAAGCCAGAATTTTAGTTCGTGCGTTAATATTTGTGAGTAAACAAACTTCACATTTCAACTAAGAAATTTGTGCTGAATCGTAAACAGGAGAGCAATTAGGCCGATTGCTAAGGACACCGGTATGATAAACCCTGTGACACCGGCTAACTGCGATAGCGATATCCGTCTTGTATCAGACATCTCGATGAACGCTTAAGCTAAAATGTAATTTGTTTAGCATATAAATATTTTAGTTGAAATGTGATTTTGTAAGTGAACAATAACCTGCTGGATCCAATCAATTGTTTGTATTTCGAACGAAGAAGAAAAAACACGCTTGTATAATCACTTCATGCTTTCCTTCATCGTGTTTGTAATGTGCGCGAGATTTTACGAGAATATGACCTATGTGTGCCTCTTCATGGCATTATCCGGCCGCGGAGCCCACAATACTTGCATGTGCAGCACCTGGTGCAAATCAAGCTATCATGCCGGAGTTACTTACGGGTGCCTATAGCGAATTTATGCTGAAAGTAAACGTTTTTCACCATTCCGAATGCCAAAAACTACAAAGAAGAGAGAGAGATTTCGAAGTGGCTCCACAACATCGGTACTGGTTACACGGTCGATAAATTTACGTTCGGACGGCACAAAGTTGTTTGTGAAGATTTATTTCGAGCCGGTCTGAATTATCAGATCTTTAAGCAAAAGCTCCTTCACTGTTTTCCATGCGATTAGTCCTTCGTCCGTATATTCTGGTTCGACGCTATAGGGTGTTATCTCTCCAAGAAATGCCGTTATAGTAAATTTGAAGGAACTTCGCTTGCCACAATATTCACACTAACATTACAGTTTATATGTGTATGCATGTTCATTCAGTGCATGCAGCACAATAGCTAACGTTTGTTGTCTCGCATGAAGTCGAGGCATTGAACGAAATAGTAAAAAAAAACTGATTTTGACCAGATTTGATGGGTGGGTGTGCATAAGAATTGCAACTGATACAATGTTGAGAGGTCACTGTCAAACGTCATGGTAACGGCGCACTTTGAAGATTTGAAGTATATGTCTTATCAGCTTTGATTCAAGCACTAAATATATTAATGGCATTTGTTTATAATCAAAACTGTGTGGCGGAAGTACATGTGCTCTACTGAGTGCTCCTCTAATTAAGGAATACCACAGGGCTAGATTTAATGACAAGGCCCGGTACACTGAGCTAAAACTTGAGACTGTGTGTGAGGCGCAGACCATATAAAATGCAATACAGTCAATGAACCGAGGGAATCCTCCAAGCCTCCTGCGCTGCACCTGCGGTGGAGGATGGTATGATTCTCGGAGGATTATGAGATACGGAGACGATGGGCTGGTATTAGCGGAGCTGCTGGACAGGGATGCCGTTGCCCTGTGCGCGGACACACCAGTGATGTGCTAGATACTCGGATAGAATGAATCGGTTGAAAAGTAGGGGGAAGCCTGGAGGAATGTGGTAACTTTGCAGAGATGCTCATAATCAAGGCTGGCCACCAGAACCACATAATATATTGCAGCTTAGTAAACGTAATCCAAGATCACCTTTTTAAACAAATTATGCACAGCTATTTTTTTTTTTTTTTTCAATTTTAAGGATGTGGGGATTGCATACTGAAGGGATACATTGTGGTGAAGAAGTGGCAACGTGGATAAGCACCTACCTGAAGAAGCCAGACTATAAACTGATCTTCTTTAAGAAAGAGGTCTTTAACGCAAGGCGACCACCTAAAGACACGGCTTGGGGAAGCAGATTTAACGAAAACGATACCATAGTGAGTAGACTGAATAGCGTTGATTACATATTATATCACATACGCAAACATATCCGGATGCATGAGGACAAACATTAATTTTACTTGGCCGAACGCATGTTTCTGCAGTATTGATTGAAAACTCAATATTCCAGGGGCTAAATTTAGGTATTCTAAACAAACTAATACTGAATTAGCAAGATCTCAAAACATAATGTCGAAGATAGAAATCAATCGACAAAAGGTCTGTTTCGATTGATGGTTAAGATGTTATAGTATACATGTACTTTTTTTATGGCAATTTGCCGTGACTAAAATAAACAACTTATCAATGTCCGCTTCTAGGGGAACCATATAGCATCTATTGTTGTAACAAGGGTGCATTTGTGATCAATTGTTATTTATACGTTGCTATTATATTTACAACGATTCATTTGAATTGTACAATTTTTGTCATAATTATGTGTCTCATTTTAATTTATTATTATTATTTTTAAATTAAAAATAGAAATGCTATAGAGACGTTATTAGCGGAAACATACTGTCTACGCTTAACGTATTCCTTTGGTGATGGTGTAAAAAAAAAACTTCATCGCAGGCCTTTACATAAATTCCGGAGCGAAATGGCGTGTTGCCGAATTTTTGGTATAATGGTTTTCACAGCATCCTACCGTACGCGTAGGCCTAATTGCAAAGGTACGCACAGTTTGCACTAGGCTCTGCAGACTACTGAACAAGTAGAGTCACTATAATTCGGCTATATACCAACAATAGCCCACGTTGTTGCCAAGTCTATTTGCTGTCCTTCTTTGCTTAGAGTGGTTACTCTGATCTTAGCCAGTTTATGCTACTGAGCGAAGCGTCCCTGACTGATCTCAACACTCGACTGGCATCGCCTATAACCATGAAGCAGTTCAGGCCCAATTTTGTAGTGTCGGGAACACAACCATTTGATGAGGTAGAAACTCATGCTGAAAATTATTGATGTAGCCTATCTGTGATTATGACCTTTGATTGCCAATGTTGAGAAGTTACATGTACACGTGTATTTTTAAAGAGGAAGTGCCGTGGTGACAGAAGTGGGCGTTATTCGGTATTTTAAGTTAAATTATTGATTTGTTTGTAATACCATGTCAGTAAAATATGAGTTTTGTGTGTAATTTCTCGTGCCACTGGTCAAAATATCATGAATGAGGGCAGGCTACAAATCCAGACAAAAGCTTTCGTCATTATACGGATCTCCTGTGTGTGCATAATTCTAACTCCACGTGTTTATAATGGAGCGTAAACAGTAAATAGTCATTGGACACAGGAGTACGTACTTAGACGTCACGATTTTTTGGTGGAGCCGACGGCTCTTTTTATTATTTTGCCTGGCGCTGGTAAGAAAATAACCCTACAAAGAATTTTTTTCGAACAACTACGCATGCTAAAACCAGACACCAAATTTGTATACGTTTAAATAGGTACGATATTAGACCCTTTTCAGAAAAACATTTTTCAGCACGACACATCCTCTTTAATAACCGATGAAATATAATGTTCGATACATCCAGTTATTTGAATTCGTAGTATTATACAGAAACATAAAAATACATGTTGGTCAAAGGTCATGTTGACTCACGTTTCCTCTTCATCAAACTTACCCAATCTAAGTTAAAGATGAAAAAGCATTGACCATTGTCTGGCCATCTAAACTAATTGTTTTGTCCTATTTTCTCCAAAGCATGTTTTGTTACTTTAAAACATGTCAATCGTCTAATAGGCCTACTGGTACTTTAGCACAACATGACAGAATGACTTTTTTTATACATGTTCTCTTAGGACAAATGGAAGTATGTCAGAATAGGTACAAGTGTTACATTACGCCTCACACAGCGATGTGGCAGGTAAGATTACCTAACAAGGGCTGACAGCCATCTTGTACATAACGTTTAAATCACGTGAGCACGCATTGCAAAATGTTATTGACTACATGTAGTTCATTAATCTAGCCAGATTGTCACATACAACGCCCGCCGTGAGGAATTTGCCTCGCGAAGCCAAAAACATAAATCACGTTGCATATTTTCCTCACGAGCTCGAGAGGTGAAATTTCCACGAAGACCTTGCCGCACGAGGACAAAATTAGCTAATTGTGCCATGATCAAGCGGAATGAGTCACATGTCGGCCCTGATCAAACATTAGTTTTTAATGTAATATTAAAGAGGGCATCTATAGATTTGTTTTTATTGAAAACCCCATGTTGATTAGGTGTTTTGCTATCAAGTTAAATACATTTGTTGAAATACCAGCAAAAAACACAAATCTGAGAAAAACAGCATTAAGTTTTGTTGAATAATGTCATAATGTGTGCCACACTGCTTATACAATCATGTTTTGTGTCATTATTAAGACATGTCTATAAAACTAAGTTACCACATGTGATAAATAATGGTTGAAACTTCTTAAATAATCTCAAAACTGCCTAAAAATACCCTCTCAACTATTTTGACCATATCTCACTTTGGGAATCTTCGACATGCGACTCATTCCCCTTGATTGTATCACAATTGCCTTGTGAGCTATGTTAGCGCATCCGTTTCCTCTGCATTTGTGCTCGGTTCACACAAATACCTACAGAGTCCTTATTGATTGTCACACGCCAGTGATTTTGCAGTTGTGGGAGGACAAGATGTTGATTTACCTATTAATGTGAGCATGTTGACCACATACCTGATCATACTTTTTAATTTAGCTGTATTTGGTATAACTGTTTACTTCATTTTGATACGCCCTGTACTGTTGAAAGCTGTATAAGTGGTATGCTTGAAAATATAATGTTTGTTGGTCATATCTTTTTCTTGTTCAGATGCCGCTTAACATTAGTTGATCCAGAGACAGGAATTTTTGATTCGAACGAAGAACCACTAAAAACGCTCAGGCAGTAAGTATGAACTTTAGCATTAGACCCAACAAACGTTCTGGGGGAAAAAAAGAATGCAGTCGTATTTTTTTCATTATGGTCACAGTCAAATGACCGTGCCTTAAAATCAAATTTCAGCAGGATATCAGAAATATAAGAAAATCAATGTGGTTTCTGACGATAACCATAAACTGTTCCAGAATTTGTGAATTTTGCCTTTCGTGGGCATGCAAATTCACATCCTCTCCATTCAATTTTTTTTCTCGAATCGATTCAATTGACACAAAAAGCTCATACTTTCTCATGAAATAATAATAAATATATCATACCTTTATTTAAGGTTTAACAAAATTAACAATGCAATGATTGCATAAATGGTTGGTTGGTTGGTCCTTAATTTCTCATAGATGAGTGTGTCGGTACATTTTTGGTACAACCTAAAGCCTGCGGCAATACGCAGTGCACTGTTAAGTAAACGTTGATATCGGGTAAAAAATGGGGAACTTGACCAGTTCGGTTAAGCTAGTTTGGGTTAAGACAATTTGCATATTAACATACTCGAACACTGTTTATAGGGGCAGCGGTCGCTGTCAAACGCCGTGCGACCGTGTAACCGTCACAGGCTTAGACTTAGGACGCCCAGTGTCAACATTTAAACCAGACCGGGAAAGGGGAATTACAACCACTAAAATTCTGTGTGTGTACTTGCACTGATAAATACGGGCCTTTATGTAATACTGATTTTGTTTTCATATTGTTCATTTAGGTATCGCCTCCTGGATAAATCTCACCCTGATAGTGACCTTGTGGGTCAAAGCCCAACTTTTGGAATCCATCTGCAATGTGACATCCGCGGCACAGTCCACATTGGGGATACGGTGTATGCAGCCACGTAGAGCCACGATTTGTGCAAGGATACACAACATTATGACGGCGGCCGATACACGTGATAAAATTAAAGCTTGCTGATTGACAATCAGATTTAGGCACAATCATTGTTTTATATTGGAAATGTGTTTCCTACTGCGTTTGCTTGTCTAGAACCTTGTTTGATAACAACCGTGTGTTTAGGTGAATTCATTGAATTATTGAATAAGTTGAGATACAAAAAGCTTATTTGATGTTGTTCGGTGGTTATATGTACTACATATTCACATGTATGAACATATGCAGAGGATGTAGCATTAGCTGATCATGATTACAAGAAAGTTGAAGGGTACATTACCTGGTGGTACAATAATCACTTGATCTCCATCAGAAATGTGTATCGTAATTATGACAATTTTCATACATAAGTCCACCTCAAGTGTTTGACATTAACTGTTGCTTAATTATGGTGATATTCCTACTTTTATAACTATGAGATTTGATCTAATATACAATAGTAGTAATTCTTTAAATTACCCTTAATAAAATATCCATCAAAATATGAAGTCTTCCAAATTCTTGTCTTCCATCAAGATATATAAATATACTAAATATATTGTGAATATATGTATCTCAATTAATAATATTTCTTTATAAATTTTCAAGCTGTTTGGTATTAAATAATTAATCACAAAGAGTAGGCCTGAGTAGATTAAAGTATCGAATCTAAAGTAAGGGGAGGGTTATTGGGGTTCCACCCACCCACTTTCAGCTGCCAAGTAATGGTGTGATAAGCTGTTAATGAATGCTAATCCCCTATAAGACATCTGTTATATAGTGATAGATCTATCCCGCCCAATTTACAGTATACATGCATGTCCACATCTAAGTTCAGCAGTGTACACGCCTTGGTGTGTATCAATATTTGAGGAAGATGTGGTCTGGGGAGGTAACGATCATGTTCAGGCCCATACACTAGACACGATAGCAACTGTGCCTGACCTACGAAGGCCTATGCATGCCTACTGTTTAGTTAGTCTGTGCCTAAAGCACAGACTAACTGAGATAAAGTTTATGTACATCTGCACTTCGTGGTTTTTTTTTCATAATATTGCCCAGTTTTCATGATTATGTGGATTTCAGTAAAACTGCCATTGCATGCCAAAAATTGCAAGTTGTATTTATCCGATTCCGCTTTTTGGGCCTACACTGTCTCCCTGTGCCTAGGGCCTATGTTAGCATATGTTAATGTATTTAAAAGCGCACTGAAGCGTATTTGATTCTCCTGAAAATTTAAAGTTTGGCGATGGCTCATGCGGCTACGAGCGGCTTTAGAAACTAGTTCTTCGATGGCGTATTATTAGAACCCCTCAATCACTCAGTAATCCAAAAACTCATCTGTTGTTTGCCTCGTTGTTCACGTATTAAGTTCAATTTGTAACTCTCCCGAAAAATCGAAGTTTCGAGACGACTTTTACGGTAGCGTGGCCGAGCGGTCTAAGTCGCTGGTTTCAGGTACCAGTCATTTCGATGGCGTGGGTTCGAATCCCACCGCTGCCAGTAACCCACAAACTCGTTCCTTGGCTGACGTTTTGGTCAAGTAAGTGCAATATGTGACCCTCCTGAAAATTCAAATTTCGGTGACCGCAACCAATAGCGGTTTTAGGCGCCAGTCTTTCCGATGGCGTTTCAAGTAAGTGCAATTCGTGATCCTCCTGATAATTCGAAGTTCAGCGACCGCAAGCAATAGCGGGCCGAGCGGTTTTAGACACCATTCAATTCCGACAGCGTTTCAAGTAAGTGCAAAACGTGATCCTCCCGAAAAATCGAAGTTTTAAGACAACGTTTAAGGTAGCGTGGCCGAGCGGTCTAAGGCGCTGGTTTCAGGTACCAGCTATTCGATGGCGTGGGTTCGAATCCCACCGCTGCCAGAAACCCGCAAACTCGTTCCTTGGTTGAAGATTTTGTCATGCATGTGCAATAAAATTATGTACTTCTCGTGAAAATTCGAAGTTCGGTGACCGCAAGCAATAGCTGGCCGAGGGGTTTTAGACGCCAGTCAATTCCGACAGCGTTTCAAGTAAGTGCAATACGTGATCCTCCCGAAAAGTCGAAGTTTTGAGACAACGTTTACGGTAGCGTTGCCGAGCGGTCTAAGGCGCTGGTTTCAGGTACCAGTCATTTCGATGGCGTGGGTTCGAATCCCACCGCTGCCGGTAACCCGCAGACTCGTTCCTTGGTTGTAGTTTTGGTCAAGTAAGTGCAATTATGTGATCCTCCTGATAATTCGAAGTTCGGCGACCACAAGCGATAGCGGGCCGAGTGGTTTTAGACGCCATTCAATTCCGACAGCGTTTCAAGTAAGTGCAATACGTGATCCTCCCGAAAAATCGAAGTTTTGAGACGACTTTTACGGTAGCGTGGTCGAGCGGTCTAAGGCGCTGGTTTCAGGTACCAGTCATTTCGATGGCGTGGGTTCAAATCCCACCGCTGCCACTAACCCGCAAACTCGTTCCTTTGTTGTAGTTTTGGTCAAGTAAGTGCAATATGTGATCCTCCTGAAAATTCGAAGTTCGGTGGCCGCAAGCAACAGCGGGCCGAGCGGTTTTAGACGCCAGTCATTTCCTACGGAGTTTCAATTAATTGTAGGTCATCCTCATAAAAATTCGAAGTTTGGCCACGGCCCATGCGGCTACGAGTGGCTTTAGACACTAGTTTTTCGTAGGCGTATACTATAAAATCCAACAGTCACTCAGTGATCCACAAACTCGTCTGTTGTTTTCCTCGTTGTTCACGTAAGTTCAATTTCCATTCCTCCCGACAATTCGAAGTTTCGAGACGACCTTTAGGGTAGCGTGGCCGAGCGGTCTAAGGCGCTGGTTTCGTAGTTACGACGGAAACCGTAAAATTGGGGAGTCTTAACCGATGATAAATTGCCCTCGTATAGTAGTCTGGACCTCTGTGACTATAAGATAGGCGGCCACGGGCTCCCCGGGTATGTCCTGGCAGCTCACTAACGTGTCTAGCATCTACCTCGGACTACGACCCTATTTCACAAAATGAAACCTTATGATAATACAACAATCCCAATCTCCTATAACCGAAAATCAAGTTAACAATCAATACGAAGACCCTCAATTACAAATTAAATCAACATGTTAATACTCACAGGAATCTATCCTGGTTCCTGGCTTGGATTACGCGTGTTCCCCACAATCCGCTTAAAATGATAGGATAGCAGAATGATAGGATCCGTGGTGGTGATTAGGGGTGCGTCGGCTCAAACATCGAGGCTGGCAAACTAGCCCTCTCCCCGGAAAACTCGTTTTCACCTTTGAAAACGCCCCTCCTCGCCCAATTTCTCTTGTATTTTTCAGACTAGTTTTGCCACAAAATTACAAGATTTTCTAATGTTTCCTAAAACAATTTGCCCCTGTTGCCCCTGGTGGTGTCCAGGGGCAACGCGCTGGCGGGGTCCAGGGGGCAGAGCCTCCTAGAAGTTCGTGGGTTTTCAGCGTTTTAATCCCTGAAAACGTCTCTCCTCGCAAACTTTTTCTTCTATTTTTCACACCAGTTTTGCCAAACAATTTCCGGATTTTCTCATGTTTCCTGAAA
>JAVCKS010022064.1:0-10432 GCA_032273685.1 Pteraster tesselatus | reverse complement strand
AGACGAGCCAGAGACACAGGGACAGTTCATTAGTAAGACGAGTCAGAGACACAGGGACAGTTCATTAGTAAGACGAGCCAGAGACACAGGGACAGTTCATTAGTAAGACGAGTCAGAGACACTAGGACAGTTCAGTAGTAAGACGAGTCAGAGACACTGGGACAGTTCATTAGTAAGACGAGCCAGAGACACAGGGACAGTTCATTAGTAAGACGAGTCAGAGACACAGGGACAGTTCATTAGTAAGACGAGTCAGAGACACTAGGACAGTTCAGTAGTAAGACGAGCCAGAGACACAGGGACAGTTCATTAGTAAGACGAGCCAGAGACACAGGGACAGTTCATTAGTAAGACGAGCCAGAGACACAGGGACAGTTCAGTAGTAAGACCAGTAACTGCGGTTCAGATCCAAGTTTAGGCAGCTTGGTTGGTTACTGTGAGTCTCCATATAAAAACTTACTAAGCAGTATATCCTTGTAGAGTACTGTGTCAAAGTAGCCAGCAAAGCCGTGAACTTCAGCATCCTCCTCCATGTTGAAGCAGACTGACTTGTAGCGAGTATTGTCTTGGTTGGTTGCGTTAGGGTGGTTGAATGTGAAGAGTGAGATGGGGTCCGCTAAACGAGTCACATTGTGTAGGTGGACTACATACGGGGTCTCAAAGTGGGCCTACGGGAGGAAACCCAAAACAAGGGATTCATTTAAATATACCATTTAGAGTTGATAATGGTAGGCTTTACATGCTAGAATGGAAGTAATTAGTGTGGCTATTGTTATTTAATTTGACACTCAAACTTGAACCAATCATTAGCTGAGGTGGTGTCAAACAAAATTAACAAACGAACAATAGATCAAAAACTAAAACATATCCAAATTTGTTTAAATGAATAAATAAAGAAATTAACAAACTAGCAAACAGACAGACAACAATTCTTACATCTTGATTTTTGTCTTTATCCTTGCAGAGACGTACTTCATTGTACAGTTTGTGTGACATGAGTGGACTAAGATATGATGTATAAGCACTAGGAATACTAATAGAATCATCTAAAATGAACAGAAACAAATATAAAGTGAGGTCTGACATACTAACAGTGCTGGATATCCCATACAGATAGGGGGTCTGGTTAGTTCTGGAAATACTGTACAAATAGGGGGATTTGGTGGTGTAATAGTCCTCGAAATACGGTACAGATAGGGGGGTCTGGTGTTTTAATAGTCCCAGATATAGATGAGTTGACATTTGTTTACGTTGTGCTATTTTGCCCGGCGGTACGCGCACACATGCCTTTGTATCGGGCGTTATGTAACGCGCCACATCGCCCAATACAAAGGTTTTGGGCGATGTGGGACATTACATAACACCCAATACAAAGGCATGCGCGCGCATACCCCTGGCCAAAATAGCACAACGTAAACAAATGTCAACTCATCTATACTGTATAGATAGGTGGATTTGGTGGTGTATCGATGCTTTTCTCATCTTCACTACAGCCATATGGATCTTCCCAATTTCTTCTGGGGCTTTCCTCCCGCCTCCAAAACCTGATTACTTCTGCCTATGATACAGACTCTTGTGGTAACTTACCAGTGGTAAAGATGAGGACAAATATACCACTGTACTACCTGAACCCTAACCATGACAACAAATCTATGAAAACACTATTAAAGAAATATCCCCCAGCCCGCTGCGCATATTACCTTTCAGGAATGGCTGTGCCCCGTCCAAACATTCTGGCGACAGTTCATTGTCACCAAATGCACCAAGAAGTTCACTGACGATGATATCAGCCTTCTCTGGTGCTTTCCAATCCCGCATGTCGCTCTGAACGACCGTAACATTGTCCCCCCATTTGTCCTCTTTGAGTGCAAAAAGTCTGTGAAAAGTAATCAGACAGAAATCCTATACATGCTTGAGTTCTACTGATTAAAAACATTGTTAAATGCCCAAATAGTAGGGATATTGTCACCATTGTATTGTTAATTATACTAGATATGAGTGAGTTTCTATGAACATACAAACAATAGTGGAATTCTTTGTATGAGTTACACACATTTTGAAAATGTTGCCTGTTTAGGTACAGTCAGCGGGTTGCACAAAATACTGCAGTACTCACGTGACAGCAGCATTAGGGTTTTTCTCAACCGCATACACTTGAACTTTTCTATCTGCTTGTTCGGCCGCTTTGAGTGATGCAGTAACAAGAGGGCCCCTACCTGCTCCTAACACCATCAAGATTCTGCAGATAAAGTAACGCCACAACAGAATAAACATTGACTGGTTGATATTAGTTGCTACCTGATTGATGGATAGTAGATTGTCAGCAGAATAAACACTGACTGAATAAATATCTGATTGGTGGATAATAGATTGTCAGAAGTAATGGTTTTCATGATAATCGTACACGTTCAATCAAATATGAATGTTTGTAAAATTATGAAAGTAGATATTTATTTTTAAGCACACAATTACAAAGAGGAAGTAGAGCAAGACTTTTCAATGGTGCACTTGAAAATCCCATAAAAAAGGTAATCTACTGCTCCGCTTACAAGTTACCTGCCTACACTTTTGCTCAATGTCTTTAATCATAAGTTAATTATTGTTCCTAATAAAAACCCACAAGGTTAATCATATAACTCTTCTAACACCAATTTCATATACTTCAATCATATTCCTCATCAAGGTGTACAACTTTCACTAAATGGTATTCTAAACAAAAGACAAAGTCAGCTCTCAACTACTTACGATATCTTTGTGTCTTTTTCACTGTCTGGTACCCTGTCTTTCAGTGCCTGGAAGACAGCCTTTTGGTAGCTGGTATATTTCACAGGATCCTTCTCAAATATTTCATAGGTTTGAGATTCTAGATTGTCAGCTAACGGCTACAAATGTTGGGAAAATTATAAATACAAACCACAAGGAAGGATAAAAGGTGCACTGCATGCCTGATTAGTGCATTGCCATTTTTAGAAAGTAAGGGATTGTACAAAGTCTAGTATCCTTGGAATCCCAACTGCATGACAACTAAACCAAATATTAACACATCTAAAACACCCGTTAAAACTCTACAAACTCCTTGATCGATTGCCTGTGGCACAATATGAATACATCATGTTTATAATTTTATGGAGAAATCCATGTCGAACAGCCCCCAAGTTGACAATTATAGTTAGCAAACTACACTGGCCAAGTTTTTATTTTCAGACTTGCCAGTAAGCAACAGTGCATGCCTGTCATGTCGGAAAAAAAATGTGTCTTTGTGCACACAGAGGTGTTGTTTATGTATTAATGAGCATGCACATTAAGCCCATAATATACAAGTGACAGGACAATATACTTTACCTGCAACGGACATTGAAGGTAGTCTTCATAGCCTTTAGCGAAGGCCTCTACACCAGTTAGGGGCTGTTGATTCTGGAAGAGATGCTCCATGTATTGCTGGTATGCTCGGATACCCTTATCAGGATGGTGGTTCATACCAGTGATCATCATTTGGGTGTCCAGCTGAAAGGTCAACAGAAACTTTAAGATGGCGGTTCAAAGACAGAAATGATTCACGCATGCCTTGTGAATTTGGCTTGTGCTTTGGTTATATCTGCACACTGAGTGCAGTTTATGTTTACTTAATTTCAAACAGCCACCCACACCTCAAACCAGGTTTTCAGATGTATTTTGTTTTTATTTACCCTGAACAGCTTATTGACTATCTGTTGGTGAGCCTTGGACAGCACTGGATATCCTTTCTTGTTGGTTAAGAACAAAGTGGTGGAGAATATAGCACACTTGAGTGGTTCACCCAGCCATCGATTTATGACTGATTGGGATGGTAGGTCAGCAGAGATTTCCAATGCTGGAGGGACATCAATCAGAATACACATGGGTAAAAATTGTTCTAGCAGTAGCACTGATCCAGTTTTTAGCACTAATCCACTCGGCAAATGGTACTAGATACAAAAAGGAGTTCTTAGCACTGATTTACAGACAAATGGTAGTAGACAACAGAAGAGTTCTAGCTTTTAATACGTCGTTTTTGGGGTTTCAAAATGAATAATTGCATATATGGATAGGGTTGTTCTGTATCAGCTAGATCAGCTAAAAAAAATCACACCGACTACACTAAGATTAGCATTTCTCAACCTGAACCTACCTATACCCAATCTCTTGTGGTGGTGACAGACACGACGTAGGGTGTTCCACCACTGCCATGGGTCACTCTCAGGTGGTACCTTGGCATCATTGGCAGCTGTGTCACTGATGTTGGTTACTAGCTTGGGGTCATTCTCAATCAGATTATCGATAAGGGATGATGGGGACACCATGGGTACCTGAATCCACACCTGATAGAGGTCGAACACAATAAGATTAAATGGAGGGTGGGGGAGGGTGGGGGAGGGTGGAGGAGGGTGGGGGGGGGGGGTTTGAAAGGAGGAGGAGGGAGGGGAGGATGGGAATGGGTTGAGAGGTTGGAAGGTGTATAATGTACACTTATGAAGCAATTATAAGCACGGTGATGTTCCTGGACCCCTCATGAAAACAATACGATACCTGGTGGTTGCTGTGACCCTGCATGTGACTTAGTAAACAGCGTCCCAGGTTAGCACACCTGTTCCCATTCAGCGGCACTAACACAGCAGGCACACTAAGGTGTGCAGCATAGGTCAACTCCTGCTTCAGAGCAGCCTGCGAGTTCTTACGAGTCACCTCATCTTCAGAGTCAAGCTGTAACCATGGCGAAAGCTTACCAACAACCAAAGAGCTCCAATCTGAGTTGTGGAATTCATTATTTTCAGATAAATTACAAATCGACTGTATTAGTTTGCCTTATATTTAAAAAGTATATCATAGGTTGCCTTGACACTGATTGATAACCTGAGCAATTCGAGTAAGGTAACCATTGCACCACTTAGTAATTAACCCCATACTTTACATCTTTTGTTTCACATGTTACACTTTAAGGAATCGATAATGAATGCGAGAAAGAACTTTTGGACACATTTGGCCCCACACTTAACAGATACGAGTAACAATACATACTGTATAACACCAACATACTATACAAATTGTGCATCCATTTACGGTACCCTACCTTGACTGGAGAGAAAGAGGTCTGATCTTGCAAAAGCCCCTTTCCTGTCTTTGGCTTTTCCTTCTTGGAACTCACGCTTGAAACGTGGATGAACAACAGGCATAGCAGCAAAGTCAAAGCTGAAAGGAAACAAGAATTAAGCTTGAAGCTGACCCTAGTTAGCATAGCAAGGTAATGGGGATGTTTTAAAATGAATTAAGTTTAAAGTGGACTAAAGAAGGTGTTATCCGATTTATTTGCAATTGGTCTCCCAAATATTGCTATAGAGTGCACTGTATTTGTCAAATTAGTACAAGATTACCCTGAGACCACTTCGTTATTAATAGGCATTTTAGGTTCGCTGATACACCCCCCTCCCAATTCTAATTTCTGTCCCAAAAAGAAGAGCATGTTTTTAGCTGTCATCCAATGCCATTAAAAAACAATTTGGCCAAGCGGTTGTCAAAATACATGTACCATATGAAGAATTTAAACATTGAAATATGACAATTTTTACACAAAAGTTTTACACAAAAGATTTTCTTCATGGACAATGGCACCGAAATTATGCAGTTACCAGTTAAATTGTTAATCATACTCATAACTTTAAAACGAACAAAATAAATCTGAAGATACAACACAGCCACTGTTTGTCAGATAATACATGTGCCTCAATTCCTACTGCATACAAGGCACGGACAATCCACAGGGTATACGGCGGTACCAGTTTATGCACTGTGTCATGGTTTAATTATAAATACTGAATTATTTACGTGAAAGCTAACTTACAAAAACACAGAATGGGAAGTTGTTAGCTGACCAAAATCAATCAAACTTGACATATGTGTACGTAGAGAAATATAATTAATTTAATTACTGAACTTGTTTACTGTCAAATGGAGGTCAACATAATTGAAAATTCAAAGCCCAATTTTCGTCGTACATTTGCAACAGCTAAACAAATTTTTTTGAGACACACTACCGAAACTACCAGGTACTGTCTTTGTGCAGCCCACTTTTCAACAAGAACTTTTAGATGTTTCCTTTATTATGGCAACTTCCCTACTAATAATTGGTAACCCAAGTTATACAAAAAAATAATAATTTTTTCGTCAGCTTGCACGTCAGTCAATCAACCCTTTTTTTGCAAAAAGTAGAAATTTTAGGGCACGGGGTTGTGGGATTACCACAATCTCGCAACTTAAAAATACTGTTGCATCATGCATGCACCCCGATTCGTGCACTAGCCTACCACATACTGGTTAGTACTTCAGTACATACTGATAAGTAATACATAAGGTTTATCGCAAATAGCCTTTTACCAACAGAGGGCGCCCTCTTGCAAAGCATCATGGGATGCAAAACGGAGCAATACTAATAGTAGTACTGTACTATTTATTATAGTTGTAGATTTGCATGATCGATCGAGTACAGTATACAGTATTGCTGCGCTATGCGTGTTGCTATTTTGGGAAAACAAATTCAAAACTTTTCCCACTGCCGTGTGATGGCGCAGTTGCTCCGATTGTAATCCCATGATCCTTTGCGGTTTGTAATTGCGATAAACCTTATGCAGTAGTCTTATTCAAGACTTCCAAAATGTTTACCCGACCAGTGTTCGAAAATTATGAAAAAAACATTCTGATTCCCTATCGTTTTAATGGTGTGGTTCCCAGAATGCATTATTTGGTAAAGGTGCGTACATGTACGTTTGCTTCAATGGCCTATGTTTATGCAATATTGATTTGTGGTCTTTTGGCAGTTTTATTTCATTGATTTTTCTTTTGTTCATAGTTGAACGTGTAATTCATGCTTTTGTTACATCGCGCCTTGATTATTGAATAGTCTCTTGTACGGTTTGAATAAATCTCAAATTTCGCTGCGCGTCTGGTTTCCCTTTAACAAAAGTCCGCCCACATTACCCCCTGTTCTTTACAATCTTATCAAGTAAAACAATTTGCTTAGTTTGCAAATAATCAAGGCCCGACCTCACCAAGCTTTTTTTACTTTACAACCCTCCACGCGTTCTTCGGTCATCTAATAAATATTATCTGGACAGTCAAAACTAGGCCTACAGAGTACAGTACTACCATAGGCCTAGGCTATATAGCTTTTTGTGCTTATGCTCAACGACTTTGGAATCATTTGCCAGATGACATGCGATCGATACGAGATGTGAATTATTTTAAAGTTAGATTCAAAACACGACATGCACGAACCCAGCATACTTATCGTGAAAGAGAAGGGGCATGCCCCGGTATTTTTGGCAGTCTGCACCCAAATGGTGCTAGGCCTATTGGATGTATAAATAGTAATAATAGTCAACAAATTATCCCATTCCTGTAATTGCCGGTCATTCCGCTGTTGAATGTGGTGAATAAATAAATAAATAAATAAATGTGTACACTGGGGCTGCATGCCGGATCTGTTGCCTGTGCGGTGCCTGCATGTGCTGATGTTGGTAGTGCGAGTTGACAGGAAATCCAGGGAACCATTCAATTTCAGAGAGTAATTTCACGTTGCGGGGTAATATGCAGTGAATCCAAATTTATATTTAAAAAATCCACGATAATAGGGGAATGACATACCCAGCAACTGAAGCCAGTTGAGTTGAAGATGAAATATCTGGAACGCAATGAAGGTCGCGACCACACGACACATGTTGCTGACCCGCCATCTTTGAATTTCCAGGTGATACCAACTTACTAAGAGGGGTGCTGGCACACTGGTTGGTGCAACCGACCGGTAATTAATTTTTGTAGTCGTTAGAGATTGATATTAAACTATTCGGTTAAAAATCCAAGTATTTTTGGAGCTTTCTATTTTTTTAATCAAAAATATACCTACATCCTTTTCCATAATCTGCCCATACATAAAAAAATCATTAATTGAAGATTTTAATGTCTAACACGAAATGCCCGTTTTAATACGGCAAGAGAGAGAGGCCTAGCTCGATTTAATATCACACAACTTTGCCCAACTTTCGTGTGTCACTTAATATTTTGTGTAAAGAGTAAACGTAATGTGCGAGTCTAAAGGTATTTATCGGACATTTAAAGAGCTGCCGGTCTGGATTGTGGAGGATCATAATGATGTAAGAAACGCGATGATGTGTTGTAACTTTTTTGTAGTAGGCCTGTAGTAGTAGGCCTATAGTAGTACTACTACCAGTGAGTACTAGGCCTATTCGTGCCAGGGCATGAGGCCTTGGTACAGAGTATAGCGCAATGTGTTGCATGACTATAATTATTGGACTGCTAGGTCACGCAAGTTTCAGGCTTATACCAAATACAACTAGATATGTATTTAACTTAGTATGGTTCAATCTACTATACTTAGTATAATAAGTTATAGCTAGCTCTTCAAATATTTGATTGTAAATAATGTAAATTGTTGTGTAATTTTCTTGTCACTTTACTGTCTGTCAATGTGTCATTGTTTATAGTTTGGGAGAAGAAAACAAATTTATTTATTGTACGTTGTTTGGGTTCTTTATTATAGGTTCTACCACATGTCTACCGTGCCATCGCCTCACGTCATCTTCCATTTCAAGGCATTGTGATGCTACACTTTGACTCCCACCCTGATTTGCAGATAGCAACAACTCTAGATGCAGACACCGTATTTGATAAACATGAGCTATTCAAGTACTAGGCGACTAAGTCAAAATAAATGTTGTATACTAGTATAGTTGAACATTTCTAAAATTGCTATAAATTGTCTGTGCTCAATCTGATTTTATCAAAACATATTTCACAGTATTGGTGATTAATAATATAATATCTGTTATTTACCTACAGCTCCCTCAGTATTGAAAACTGGATCGTTCCTGCAGTGTATGCTGGACATGTCAATCATGTGGTGTGGATTAAACCTCCCTGGTCAGACCAGCTTCCTGAGGGCAGCAGACAGGTGCATGTTGGACGACATTTTAACTCCAACAAACTTAGGTACCTTTGTCTTTTGAAGCTCAGTGTGAACTTATTTCTGTATGTTGGGCCACTTTACGATAAATGTTTGGAATCAGCACCTACTTCTGTGGAAACTGCGCAACTGCATTTGTGCTCGGTTCACAAAAATAGCCACAGTCCTTTATATTGATTGTCACACGCCACTGATTTTGCAAATGTGGGAGGACAATATGTTG
Source organism: Pteraster tesselatus (assembly GCA_032273685.1). Taxonomy (NCBI): domain Eukaryota; kingdom Metazoa; phylum Echinodermata; class Asteroidea; order Velatida; family Pterasteridae; genus Pteraster; species Pteraster tesselatus. The sequence continues at coordinate 1,220 of JAVCKS010022064.1, read as the reverse complement.
ATTTACCTATAATTAGAGCATGTTGACCACATACCTCATACTTTTGGGATATTTTGTTTACCGGTACTTTATCTTGATACGCCCTGTGTTTCTGCTGTTTTCGATTGGCCTTTTTAATAGTTACTCCACAGCCCAAGTATGGATTGTAATATCTAGTTCTAGCTAATCTAATCTAACTGATTTACTTCTATACAAGGTTTTCTAAATAGACAGACAAGCAGAGGCTGCTCCATAATTACAAAATTGTCTTTGTGGACAGGATAAGCTGGCCAGACAGCTACTTTCTAAGCGATCTCCTTTACGCCCCAAAGGAGGACTTAGAATGTCCAAAAGAGTTCAAAGTTGATGTGGTAACTATGGAAACAGATTTACTACCAATTGGCTCAGCATGTCCGATGCATGGGACGGTCATGGAGAGAAGGGAAACTTGCAAAACAGCCATTTGCTGCCAAGTAGAAAACGCAGCGCATAAATGCTTAACGACGTTGAACCACATTGAATGTGAAACGACACACCAAACAAGTTGTTGCAGTTGTGGACAGGGTACAATCAGTCAAAACCTTGTTTCTACAGCTGAAAAGAGAGCATCAAGTGTTTATGAGGTAACACAAAGTGCTTGTGGAACGAGTGAAAGATATGTGATGGACATTGACTTGGATTTCTTTACAACTAGGAATCCTTTCAAAGAGATTTACACAGAGGTAAATTAATTATTAAGAGCAGGTATCCCTAAATTAAATGCTGTTGCTCAAACCTGTGGGCAAAGAAAATACTTTAAAGTGCTCATCTCTAATCTGATGTGTAAGCAAAATGCACATTCTAAGAACGTGGTCATGCATACATAACAATTAACCACCTTTTGGTGCTAACCAATTCCTTAAGTTTAACAAGTAACTAATGAATAAAGCAACAGATACTCAAGTTCAATCAGTGAATCTTTATAGGCCATCAACCTTCATACATCAATTTCAATAAAAATGTAAATGTCATTCCTTCACAATCAGTTTGGTTTTGTTATGACACTTTGTACTGATTCAAATTTCAATAACCTGAACAGTTGAAAAAGAAATCACTTCTTTTTATTTCCATAGTCTCAGTTTCACCTGCTGGAAGATTTGTACAGTTTTGAATGCCCAATGGACGAGAGTAAGTCGGCCCTTAATGCGTGCATTTCTAAACGAGCACAACAACTCAAGGAACTGGACACTGCACTTCAGTTG
>JAVCKS010022053.1:0-13732 GCA_032273685.1 Pteraster tesselatus | reverse complement strand
CCTTAGATAAATTATACTATAACTCAAATAAAGATTTTGCGACATGTCACTCATTTTTGCAGAGCAGGTCACATATGGCAGGCATGTAAAACCTTGTGACCACGGGCAATTTATGACTCGCCGACACATTATAAAAGGCCTGTGAGACTTAATGTGAAGTAAGCCATATAATACATACAGTCAAACCTGTGTTAATATAACAGACACTATAATAAAGCCACTGAGCGGTCACCTGAAAATGGCCTCTTGGTTCAAATGACTTTGACATGCCTGATATATAGTGTCTGAGTTATTGTGGCAGGGGAGGAGGGGAGAGGGGGGAGAGGGGAGAAGGGGAGAGGGGAGGAGGGAGGAGGGGGGAGGGGGAGGGGGGAGAGGGGAGAGGGGAGGGGGGAGGGAAGGGGAGGGAGGGAAGAGGGTGAGGGGAGCTTATGACTGATTTGTGTTAACCTTAAATGAATTTTACCAAATATCACTGCGACAGCATATTGTGTGGTCAATGCCTCGTATGTCTTTTCAATAAGGCACAATTTACCCAAAATGAATGATAGTGTAACATTTTACAAACGTATTGACTTCTTTTCATTTGTCTTCGCAATAAGCACGCTGCTACCTTTATCTAACCTGATTTCCCAGTAAGCGTTTGGTCTGCTCCACCTCCCTCTGCAGTTCCTTACGCTTCTCAAGAAGGGAACCATCATCTTTAGGACCCCCATCGGCCTGGGACCTCACCTTGTCATATACGGACTACATGGAGAAATCAAAGATAACTATACTAAGGTATAAAAAAAAAAAGGTTATGTTGGCGTAACCCGACCTACCGTAGAAATACGGCCGACCCTAGACATTTTTATTGATTTTCAGACAGAAAATAAAAATCTAAAGTATATATACAATATTATAAAAATTCAAAACGAAAACAGGCGTTGAGTCCTTTTCTTCACTTTATTTTGTGTTGTATATCGGGTTGCAACGTTGAACACCGCCATTTTGGCAGAAGTAAAAAATAAAATAAAAATTATTTAAAAAAAACAATCCCGACCTACCTACCCTATATTTTTGGGCCCGTTACGGCAACATAACATTTTTTTTTATGCCTAATGAGGTATGTAGAAATAAAGTCTTCACACCTGACTGGGATTAAAGTCAGAAATATTGAACAGATTTTGGTGGATTTAGAGCAGAGGTGTACGATCTGGCGCACAGGATGATGTCGGCAAAAAACAAATAGCAAAAGAATAATGATGACCAATTATTATCTGTTTCTATGTATTTGGTGTGACTAACAGATATACAGCTGAATCAATTGCAGTTTACTAGCGCTCCCTGAAGCTGTTTGGTTCAATTTTAAGCTGAGCTGTGCAAACCACCTCAAGTGGCATTACGCCCAATCTAGCCCACAACCTGAAATGAGTTGCCCACCCCTGATTTAGAGATTTCAGAATTTTCTAATGTTAAACAAAAATCTGGCAGTAAGCGAAGGCAGATTTTATTGTTGACCTCTTCTAATAATTGCTAAGTGCATTTATACAAAGCCTGAATAAATCCGCGTCATCTTATTGGTGGATGGTTGATCATCACGTGCCTTGCAATATTTCATTCTATCGCATGCTGTTTGTTCCATTGCTCGCTGTTTCGTTCTATTGCACACCGCACTGCCCGACGAACCGCGGTGTCAAAACTTGTAAGCGATTACAGTCACAAACAGACATTGTATAATAGCCACTGAGAGGTTGTGTGCAGTCATACCTGCGTGTGTGCAAGACCTTCGTTGGCTATTTTCAACTGCAGCTCGGTCTTCTTCAGGTTTCGCAGGTCTCGATCTTTTTCTCTCAGTTTGCGAGCGTATACATCATGTTGGTTCTTTTTGTCCAATTGAATGTGGCGTAGGCTAAGGTCAACTGTTGCCCTGCATTCGCAAAAACATACACAACTGATTTAGCCGAAATACACGCACAAACAAGGCAGTTCTCGAACCTCAAGTCCCGTCTGCTTTCACAATCACTGGGGACATTTGACTTTTGACCTCAAGAATTCATAAAGGTTTCAATTTTGCAGGTATGCATACTCCAAGTGTTAACAACTGAATTTGGTGAAGTTGACCTCAAATGACCTCTGACCTCCATATGTGCTTTCGAATACCAACAATAAGAGGAAGGTTACCATAGTGCAGCTATGATCCAAGTTTGGTTCCAATTAGATCAAAATGTTTCTCTGCAGATCAGTTTTTTCACAAATTTAACCAAAATTCAATCCAATTGAATAATTCAACAAAACAGCATTCAAATTCGCAGGAGCTTTACGAGACGTGTGTTTGGTCATTCAAATTCATTATAGAGCAAGCGTTTCTGACATTTCTGACATTTCTAAAAAACCGCTCTGTTAAACTGTTTTTTTTTTTTTTTTTAATGTTAGAGGCATACATTCGGTACACGTTTTAGCACAGGAGTCACTTTGCCGATGTACTTTCGCTATAGTTTATACAGGAGAGCTCGTGCTAAAATGGTTGGCGAAGAAACAGCATAAATAAACAATAACTAGCCAGGATTTAAAACAAATACAAAAACAAAGAAAACCCCACACAAACACACACAAAAATGTTGTCTTGGTCAGTTCAACCAGCCACATGTTGGAAATTATGAGAATTATGGTTTAGCTGGAATGAGGCTCTGCTGATATAAATACACCAGATATACCAGATAAAAGGATTCTCTAAGAAAAACAAGCTGAAACTCAACAATTACATTGCCCAACTTCCAACGGGTTCTTCTATGCCTCCACACACACATAGCATTTCGGTATGTATTTGTACACCTTCCAGTAAACTCGATAACAGTTTCGGACAAGGGTGTTGTGAGTTGATTCAGACGAGAGATTTTGGCAATATCTCACCTGTCCCCCAAGTAGACTGCCTCCTTCTCCTTTTCATACTCAAAGTCCTTCATCCTCTGATCAAACTTGAACTGGGTCTCCTCCAGCACCCCCTGGCTCTTTTGCTTCTCACGCTCCAGCTGGAATTTATCGTCCGTCAGCTGCTGCTGTCTGGCTAGCAGACGATGCAGCTCGTTGGTGTAGTTGGTGCACGTATCGTCTACGTCGGCACGCTTCCTGTCCACCTCACTGTAACACGGACGATCTTAGGGTAACTCATAGATGCTGTGTTCGGTGATATTTATACAGCAATCCCTTTTTATCGTATTTCATCGTATTGAACAAAAGCTTCTGCTTCACCTCATGCCTGAATGTTTTCCTGTACTCAATTACATCATTTATATAATTTATTTTCATTGTACATGTACCGTCTATTGTACAAAATGTATATTTCATTGTATCGTATTCTAATTTATAACTTGTTCCTTGTGTACTTGTCATTGATTGCAGTGAGCAGTGAAATAAATTTAATTAATTAAAGATCATACATTTTTGTAAAATGGAAAGTACATTAGGTTTCGCACATAATATCAATTTATCGCGATGTCTGCAATGTGTAATCCCAAAACAAAAAGCAACGTTAACACCACCACAAAAAATGGTTCATACTTACTTTTTGTGCTTGTTCATCTTGTCCATGTCCTTGAGTAGCTGCCCTGGCAGTGAATGAACCTGGACAAGGTCGTCCTTGAGTTTATCCTGTTTTTCTACCTCTTTCTCAACCTCTTTCCTTTCCAACTCAACCTGCATGTCACAAAGTGGAACATCATCAGTGTAAGACACATGGTACGAGGGTTTGACATTTAAGGCACACTTGGCAATAATTCAGGCAACAATCCCGGCAACAATTTATTTATTACTGTTTTCAGAAATACTTTTTAACTAACCCCTTTGATCCCCCAGCCCCAATCCCAATGATGACACCACGATGCACTTAGCTGCTGGGGTCAGAGGGCATAGTGGTACTCTCATTCTTTCTTCTGTAGGACCCATGTTTGAAATCCTTAGGGGAGGGGTGTCAATGTCGTTTAAACTTAGGGGCTTCTTTCATGTGACCACTCCATCAAGGTGGCCGTTAACACTGGTTTTACCGTACATACATATGTGTTATGAAACAATGGGTGAACCACTCTCACAGGCCTTTTACAATGTGCCCGTGGCTCCCAGGCCCTTGATTTAACCATTGGTTTAATACATGCCTGCCTTATTAGGGGGATTCAAATCCGGGAGACAATACCAGTGGTTACGGGACTTTTCTTACCACTCACTAAAGTCAGGATTTCTTCCCCATAATTCTCAACCCCTATAAATTTGTTGTTCCGTACAGAACCATGGCCACATCAGTTGAGAGTCGATGAGTGAATCAACATTTTTAGGTGCAAGCGCGCTTTATAATTGGGGGCGGGGGGATTTCTATGAAGACAATGTACTTGGAGATCTAGTTATTGTAAGATTTAGGTACCCCTCTCTTGTTACTCTGTGGCTTGCTACATCACTTTGAACTACTAAAGGGGCACCAATCGAAAATGTACTTTAAACTACCATAAGAGAGTTCTTTTGGGTAGACTGGTTATTTCGTTTAATCCTCTTCTAAGGGGGTGACAAGATGGAGTAATCCATGCAAATTATTATTTTAAAGGCGAGATTCCCAAGAATTCAAAAGTAATATAAACCTTTTTTGTCCAGGTTTTGACAGAACAGGTCTCAAATGTACAATTCGAAAGCACACGTACACCCAATTCAGAGCATCATATTTTTAGTCATGACGATTGTCATTTTAACCCCTTCACGACTAAATAGTTTTCGGCTAGTGAGATCAAGCTATTTTTGTTACAATGCAAGCAACCGGCGCGGCATGCAAGACAATTATTTTTGTCGCCTTTAGTCACCAACGGGATAACTGAAACTTGGACTACCTGCCGTTGTCTTGTGCCCAGTTCCTCTCGGAGATTTTTGGCTTCTAACTGGCGCTGGCCGATCTCAAGGCGTAGGTCTTCGATGTGTTTGCTAAGCTCCTTGGTCCGTTTGTCAATCTCTTCTTTCTTGGGAAGACGACTGTAGTCACGCTCCAGCATACGCTTCTCTTCTTGAAGACTACCGTTGATAATTGCACATTTAACATATTCATATTACAGTATGAAAATCTTAATAGTTTCATTTGTTTTCATGTATGAAAGGTCGTGATACAGTTTTTCTTGCCTACCCCAATAGGCGTGTATTAGAGATTGGAGGAAAGCCTTTCTGGGTCCGGACTATTGACCTGAAGCTGTGAACCCCCCACAATTGGAATCCTAATTTTATGGAATTCTACTATTGGATTCCTGGTTATTATGCGTTCACTTACAGTACAAGAATGACAATAGACCTGCTGATACAACTGCATAGTGGACATGGACGTGTAACATATACAGCTTTGTATAGCCCTGCTTGGCCGGCCCTCTATAGTTATGCTTCTCAGAATCATAACACTTGAGGGCACCTTAGAATTCAGGAACAAAAAATTCTCAAATCGTATTCCATATTTTTAAATTGAAATCCGGAACAGTCCCAGGCAATCCGGGACCGTTGCTAACCCTACTTGACAATAGTGTTCTCTGGAGAGAATAGGCTCTATTTTCTACTGATGGGAATCACACGTTTTGTACCTCTCGATGTTAAAGTCATTTTGGTAGTTCCTCTCGGACGACTGGTCAATCTCGTTGGTGTGCTTCAGCCACTGGGTACGTAGCTTGGTCACCTCCGTGTTGGAACTCTCAGGGAAATTGTCAGCCTTCTCGAGCTCACTGCGCTGTTTCTCTAGGACCACCGTGCAATTTTTGGCCTCTTGAAGATGGGACGTTTCCGACTCTCGAGTCCTACAATTACCAAACCAAGAATACTGACATGACTTAATTGCTCTCAGGATGGTTTTAATCAAGACACAGAACTTTGAGCTCAACATGAGTAAGTTACACGATTGGACTAAAAACCTTTCCTATATAGCAACATCAATACCAAATGGACCAGATAGGAAAATCACTGTTGTTTAATTGGCCACAGAATACTTAATAGATATACATAGTGTAGGTAACTCTTGCAAAAGGGCCTAATCCGGCCTGGTCTTATATACAGTATACAGAGAGAATAAGTTAATTATGATACAAGTTTAAGTATGGTGTTTAAATCAATTTACATGAATTGAAAAGGGACCAATATTATCAACTATAAATTTAGATATTAAATGCACCATGACTTTGAAGTATACCAGTCATAGTTCGCGTATTAAACAAAATTACAATCCACAAAGGCAATGAGAAGGTGTAATTTGCTACCTGTCTTAGGGACAATGTACAAAACATGCCATTGCTGCTAAAATCTACTTGCAATAATACTTCTACTCTTTGAGTGCAAATAGATACGCATCACGGTACCTTGCAAGCGTCCTGTGCAATTCTGTGTACTTGGCTTTAAGCTGGGCCACTTTCGTCCCGGTTAGTTTCCCCTTCTGAAAGAGCTGCATAAAAGTAAGAACAGGATTCTTAACTCCAAAATGATTTTCTAACACATGAAAGTATGAAACACACTCGGCAACACGTAGATTTTACACGTTATACAGTTACACAACATTTGCTTCAAAGGCAATATAAATTAGAACTTTGGAATGAAGTTACCAAATTACCAGGAAGAACATTGGTCACATGAGAATATTCTTTTGATGATACATCAGATGAAACAGACCGACCAACTGAGAGGGGCGAGAACATTATGATCTCCTGACTATGAGGTAATAATTACATGTAAAGACCTCTTTGTGAATACAAAGAAGCGTGGTAACGGAATTCTATGGTACTGTTTACATTGGGGGCGGAAACCTCGCGCGGTAGGGCGATAAACCGCTCCGTTTAGAAACCAAAACGATTTTTCCAATATACCGCCGTGAGACTGCGCGTTCTGACCAATCAGCAGTCTCATTTGATATGACGTCACAGCGTTTGAGTCTCGAAAATAATTCTGGACAATAGCAGAAGTAAAAGACCTTCCGCCTTGTGCTTTCTACTCAAGTGGCACGCCATTGTTTTCTGGGGTCAAAGGGCAGGCAATTAAACATAAATGAATACGAGACGCCGCGGTTTGCCGCTACTGTGTGAATGCTCAATATCGCATGGTATTCCGTTTTCAATACTACTTCCTGTTACCGCGCTTCTGTGTAAATAGGCCTTTATAGGTAATAATAATTACGTGTACATGTATACTATTATATGTGTGCATGAACTATACAGTACCTCATCTAGACATTGGAATGCTGGGCTTGCTGACACTTCAACTTGGCTTTCCTCTTGTAGAATAACTTTTGGAGCCAACGGAGCAATAGTTGGTTCATACGAGTAATCCTCATCATCTCTCTCTGCTTGTTTACTCATGTTGTTTTCTGTAGATAAATAAACACAATGATTAAATGTATAATTAGTATAAGGATGTCAAAAATGTTGCTACTGACAATGTGCACACATACCCATAGTCTAGACTTGAAATACATGTATGACTATGATTTGACAAGGCCTAAGTAAATTGTAAAGTGCTCCTAATTTTAGCATTTTACATTACAGTTATGGTGTATGACAAAAGCAACTGGAAAATCATTCCTGCGATCACGTTGTAATTCGCTCCTATTTATTCACAATTTCCTATGCAGTCAGTGTGAGTAAATCATGATTACTGTGTGATTCTCGGTGTTATTTTAATGTTACTGATTTCCAAAGCTCAAATGAGGAGCACGTATGTTATATTTTACACATCTATATATTTTTGGGAAGGTCTACTAAATAAATATTGGAAAATCTGCATCAATTCAACCATTTTATGGATTGTTTTTCAATTTTTCCTATAATGCTTTAGATTTGTCCCTCTTTTATTTGGCATCATAGGACCAAGTTACAATACACATAATAAATGTATAATTAAAGAGTTTGAAATTTCTGTTTAACATCCCTGTTTATCCCACACCGGTGCCAAACTGTAGACATAGAAAACTGTGAATAAATAGGACTGCGATGTGCAGGAATGATTTTTCATATCTCTAAGGTTAGGTGGCGCAGTGGCTTTCCTCGCCTTCACCTCTGCAGGTCCCGGGTTCAAATCCCGCTGGTGCCAATTGCATGTGAACTGGGTTTTCGGTCCCTGCCTAATCTTGTCGGCTTTCCCTAGTTCTGGGGCTTTCCTCCCACCACTCAAACCGTAACTTCTTCCGGCATGGCATATGTGCCTCTAGACAAGTAACCTTAATTGCTCGGTCCTTCGGATGGGACGTTTAGTCGTAGGTCCTGTGTGTTGTGTAATGCACGTAAAAAAGAACGCAGGACACTTATCGTGAAAGAGAAGAGACTTGCCTCGGTGTTCCTGGATTAGCAGCCAAAAGGCACTAACACACTTTTCTAGAGGGCTCCTTTAGAAAGCAGTTTGTTAACTGAAAAGGACTACCCTCTATAAGGTACAACGCTCAACTAGGTCTAAAAAGTGCGGCTACATGTAGGGCCTAGATCAAGTTGTTGTAAACTTATCGATTCCTAATTTTATTTTTAGATTTTCCTCGGCCCGAATAATATTGATTAAGGTACATTTGGGGAAAATAAATCAAGGGAAACCCGTGGACGGTTTGCACTTTTCCCAATTTTATTTACCAAAAAATGCTGTTGTTTATTCGCAAGCTCATCGGTGCGGTGGTGCGATGACAACTCTCATAGCTAGCTAGCTAGTCGACCATGAAGTAGTATCATTAATTAATTAATTAATTACGCACGTTTCCAAGAAGGAGCTTCAATTGTAGACACGTACCCTTGTTGCGTTGGTAGGTACCTTGTTTGTACATGGTAACCATACATAAACAACCATAACTTCAATAATACAAACGACAGAGACGCTGACATTTTGCCAGCCTTGATCAACATTTAACAAATGTAAACGCCACAGAATTATTACTTCACTTATATATAAATAAATATCAATAAAGGCTAAAAATGTGCATACTCTATGTATATTATTTACTTTGTATAATTTGATTTGGATTAATCATGGAGGTAATAGCTCCTAATCTATTTTTTTTAGTTTTATTTAAAGGTTAAAGTTGATTCAATGGTAAACAATAGATACACGTTATTGTCTATAAACATACATAATACCAGTCAGCGCATAGGCTAGGCATGTGTGTGCGCGTACCCGGCCCCGTACGCGTGCATGTATGTGCTGCATGCTTCGCGCGCTTGCGCTTTGCAAATTGCATAATACACTAGTAGTAGTAGTAGTACTAGCCTTGGTTGGGATTCAATTTCAAGTCAACTCTCTCATTCAAATAAGTACATGTTAATTAAAGTTTCAATATGAAGATTGAAGAAGTTAAAAGTACAACAAAGACACAGAGAATAGCAAGTCACAGTCATGTCAAAGGACTAGGCCTAGATGATGCCGGGAACGCAATTGCCTCAGCTGCTGGACTGGTTGGTCAAGAACTTGCTCGCGAGGTAGGGCATGTACATGTAGTGATGTACGGTAGGCTAGGCAACGTAGATCGTCGTCTTCGTAATCGTAGTATGCTAGCACAATACATTACCTATGAACATCGTATGTAGTACTAACTTAGTGTAAATGATGCCGGCAGTTGCACTGTGATGATGGATATTTTTTTCAATAACTTAGATAGGCCTATGGAATTTAGATACACCTAGTGTTGGCCCCTATACAGAGTGTGACATAGGCTATGTGTTTTTTCTGATTAATTTAGGGGGCCTAGGCCCTAGGCCTATATATGAGATTGAGAATCATATAGAAGGTGATTAAATTTGAAACTGTCGCTATCACAGACTCTATGCAAATATAAACTCTGTGGGGCACGGCTGGAAATACTTAATACAAAATGACTTATGCCTATTGGCTGGCTGCAATGAATCTTTTTTGACAAGAAAATGAGTATCTGTGCATGGGTTAAATTTTTTTGTTCATGCCAGTACTAAAGGGGATAAACCGAGCAAGTCATCAACTTGACCCAGATGAAATCAGTCTGAAATCGAACAGTATACTTCTACATCTTTAAATATATTTGACAATTTTTCGATCGATAATTAAATCGTAGGCATCAGGCGTCATTGTGGAATTGATTAAGAGCAAGAAAATGGCAGGGCGAGCCGTCCTCCTTGCCGGACCGCCGGGCACTGGGAAAACAGCTCTTGCCCTGGCAATAGCTCAAGAGCTTGGAAGTAAGGTGCCATTTTGCCCTATGGTGGGCAGCGAGGTGTTTTCCACAGAGATCAAGAAGACAGAGGTACTAATGGAGAACTTCAGGAGGGCTATTGGTGAGTTTGTGTATATAGCATTGCTGGAGTAGCATTGCATTATGTCAAGAGTTTAAAGGGTAGCTGCAATACATTTTGTATTGGTCTAAACAATAAAACGAAGTAAAAAAAATGATATGATTAGTTTCTCTGTTTTTATTTAAGTAATGTACTCAAACAAAAGTACTTATTTATAACGAAATCAACACATTGACAGACAAGAACTGCAGTTACCCTTTAATTGAAAAATGCTATACATGCAATCTTTGAACTAGTGATATACATCTAGTGATATTAGCTAGATCACCAGCTTGTTCAATTTTGATTTTAGCAATAGATGATATACTGGTAATATATATTGCATACTCTTATATGAAAAATGATGTCCATCTATTGCGTTAATAGGCAATGAAACTCTTTATGTAATATTATTAACATTTACCTTAGCAAACAGGAGCAAACTTAACCAAAGTGTTTATGGGAAAAAGGTCATTACAGCTGAATATCAGTGCATAATATATACCTTTCTTAGAACTGCCAAGCAGGCCTTGACAAATATTCTTTTGGCAATAATTGGAAAGGAACCACTTGCATACAATTATTCATATATGACTATGATAGCCATATGAATTTTGCATGCATAATAGCTCTGACAAAGTTTACCTAAGGTATCAGTGTTTCCAACACGCACAAGTTACCAATTCCCAGTGCTTCTCCCCCCCTTCCCCTAAAAAAAAACCCCACAAATAATTTGTGACAAAAAATGTGTAACCTTTGGATTCCAGTCAAATATTTAATTACAACTTAAGCTACGTACAGCCACCGAAACGGGAAAAATATGCAATCTGGTACCTATATTTTCTCAAGGTCTCCGAATTAAAGAGGTGAAAGAAGTTTACGAAGGTGAGGTGACTGAGCTTACACCCTGTGAAACAGAGAACCCGATGGGAGGTAAGAAGTTATTGCTTTCAAATTGGCCACGTTTATTCAGGAGCAAACTACTATCTGGAAACACGCTTTTAGGCAGCCAGCCGTGCAGCCGTGTTTAGCACGGCCAAATAAAAAAAAATCCTGGCCTATTTTCCTTTCTTTTTTTTATTTGTTTATTTTTTTTAAATGTATTTTCTTGCTTTAAATACTTTGTCAATCGTTATCATTGATACGTTAATGTACTGTACATGTTAATAGCATGTAGGTGTAACTTGGTGCACTGTAATGGTTGTAAAATTCCACGGCAATGGATCACAATTTTCTACATCACAATATGTTACATGCACACACCCTGTTTTTTTGTATACACACCCTGTTTCACTAATCCTACCTAAAAGCTTGTCTGGAAATATTAATTGGGGTAAAGGTTGGTGTAATGTGATACTGAAAATCACTACTCAGCAATATCCCCTAATTCCTTGGTCAGTTTTAAGTACTAAAATATGTATACATTGTACGCGAAGTGCTGCCGTTTGAGGTGCCGTTTGGGACATTATTCTGACTTAAATGAATGTGGTCGAGAATTACCGTGGCTCATCTTTGCACACCTCTACATTGCTCTTGTTATGGATAGTGTTGGTAGCATTGTCGGTTCAAACCCTTTGTGTAGAAAGCTCTATTTCTACTTTTAGATTTGCGTCTTTATTCTTATTTTGTGGGGCATGAAAGTTCACATACTATTTGTGTATGTGCATCATAACCCCAGGTGACAGTGTTTGTGGCAACTTTGAGCTGATCCATGTCCACGACTGATGTATATTTCTTGGATTATTAGGTTATTAAACAGTGCTAACCTTCCTGAATGATTTTTTTTGTCAAGGTTACGGCAAGACAGTAAGCCATGTCATCATCGGTCTGAAGACAGCCAAGGGAACCAAGCAGCTGAAACTAGACCCGTCAATCTACGAGAGTTTACAAAAAGAAAAGGTTGAAGTGGGAGACGTTATCTACATTGAGGCAAACAGTGGCGCTGTCAAGGTATGTGGTTCATTCCTCTAGGTTGGAGCATAATTCACCACCGAAGGTGGGACAGAGGTAATGCTTTGCTGGATTTGTTGTGTGTGCCTGTGTGTCTGTGGACAACTTCCTAGCATGTATCACAATCTCATGAAACTTTACTCATAGGACCCCCTACCCTAAGGCTCCGACCCATTAAATTTTAAGAGATCAAAAACAAAGGTAAAGGCATTTTGAAGTTTCAAAGCATATTCAGAGAGTTTGTATTGCACAAGAGAGGGCTTCATGTGGCGCTCTGCGTGTCTCTCTAGTTTAGGGTTACACCGCACTCTTAAATCAATAATTGTTCTGCCATTTATCCTTTAATGAACATTGACAAACAATTATGTTCCTATTGGAAGTGTAGAGAAAAATGTTCATTCTAATTCAAAGAACAAATGCGATTGTACACTCATATTATTAAAAGGTACAATACACACATGTAGGTGTTACATTTACTAATAATATAAAATTGCTCCCAAATGTGTGCAATGCCTCGCCTGTGTATTAAACAAATCTTAAACAAACATTGGTGTTTTAGGATAGCTGTCAGTTCAATGTTGCAGTCTGCTTCCTGGCCAGGTGCCGAATTAACCATAGCTCGCATGTATTGATGATTTCAGTGGTAACTGTCATCAGTTACCCCTGGCAGAGATGCCCTCCTCAGTCATAATGCCTGTAGTCCAGCCTTGGATTCTTAGCTTCCATGACCACAAAAATCAAAAACCGCAACTTTATGGTCTTCTTGGGTTTCATTATTTCTACCAATAAAAAAAAAATAGTAGAATTGGCTTTATTAACCTCGCCAGAGGTGGTTATTGCGTTTGGGTGCGTCTGTCTGTCTGTCTGTCTGTCTGTTTGTTTGTCCACTCGCATATCTCAAAAACCGTCGGCCAGATTAATTTGGGTTAAAGGTCAAGGTCAGAAAAATCGTCAGATAGCTCGTTTATGTCAATATTTCTGTCAATCTGTCAATAGAGGGCGCTATAGTACTTTAGTGTTCTTAGTGCACTATAGTACTTTAGTGTTCTTAGCACGTTTATGTCCAAAGTTTACGTATAGTACCGCGCTGTTTTGTTTGGCTCTATATACATGTATGTGTGTATGTCACTTTGCATAACTAAAATTCTAGATGCACTAGATGTAAGTTGAAACCTAGATACTAAACAGAGATTGCCATGCTCCGAGGTCATTCAAGAGCCACCGAGACTATAGTCACTGTTCGTGTCCGGTCCTTGTGTAATATCGTTTGTCAATACTTTTGTCAATAGAGGGCGCTATCATGGCGAGGTTCTGCAATCTCTGATTGTCTTGTTCACTATGGAGTTATCTAACTTGGTCAATTGACAAAATGGCTTCCTTGTGAAATTATCCTGACTGCAGAGGCAAGGACGATCGGACACCTACGCTACGGAGTTTGATCTGGAGGCGGAGGAGTACGTGCCACTTCCAAAGGGAGATGTTCACAAGAAGAAAGAGATCATCCAGGATGTGACACTCCACGATCTGGACGT
>JAVCKS010022031.1:0-13732 GCA_032273685.1 Pteraster tesselatus | reverse complement strand
CCACAATTGCTTCTCTCCACCCAGGAGTATAAATGGGTACCTGCGAGGGTAGAGGTGGTTTATGTGTTTGATTAGTCGGCGTGCGCCTAACCGGCAGCCATTTGACTGTATACTCCCCCAGGGAGCTGAGAAAGTTACAGGAATGATATTGGCCCTATGACCAGGGTAATAGTTTGTACAGAATGCTGAGACGCATGTGTAGCGCTCTAAATCAATTACTACATATTATTATGTGGGAAAATTAGTGCAAGACTCTTTTTTTGTGGGGGGGGGGGGCGAATTATTATCAATCGACAGAAACTTGGTCTCTCAATTACAGAATGGCTTGCTTGTGAACCCCGCTCCGGTCAACATGACTAGCGTCTCCTTAATCATGAATCGAAGATCGAAACACGTTCCAATGTGGGATGGTGTCCTTCGTTACGTCAGGAAATGCACCACCCCTATTTACACCTGCAGTTGTGTTTTAATTAGTATAAACGTAAATGTTAACAATTGAAATATTACAATACAAAATATTATTAAGAGTCATAATAATAGGTGGTACATTTACTAACAGGTGAAACTTATCACAAATGGGTACCCTAATATTTATGGACTCGCCCATAGTGAAATAATGCCCAGATCGCCAGTGGATAGCCGAATGCCGTTCCATTGCTCCGAATCCGAGTGGGTCTACCGCGATTTGCAATGAACCTCTCGTAATGATCCATGAGGCTTGGATCTTTTCGATAAGAACTGGTTTATCTCCTCATCAGTGCAGGAAGCTCTCGTGTCAACGCGGTTATTTTTAAAGGTTCCAGCGGTTCAATCTGCGCTTGGAACCTTTATACTAATTAGTACTGGTTGAGTACTCGCATTGTTTATTTTCACCGACCTCCATTGCACTAATAACAGATGACCGGAATTTGACTTCACTGCGGCCTCGAATTCAAATGCATGACTGCACTCCATCGATTACAAAGCGCGGGAGGTAATAGCGATGGTAGCAACCTATACTAATGTACATGAACTATCGTATACAAGAAACAATATATGCATTGTATGGACCGGACCGGCAGCGAATTTGTCCAAAATGGGATAACGATTATGGTACTATTCCTTCCAACCAATATGGGGAGGGGTTGAGAGGCGCAAAGAAGGGAAGGGGAATACGAAGGGTTAGGAATGGGGAGGGGAAAGGAAACTCTTGTGGCAGGGGCAGGGGAAGGGAAACTTCGGCACATAAGATTTACATATGCACTTTGTACCGCATGCACTGCTTGTTGGGTCAGGTCAAATTTTACTCCAAGGCTAAAATGTCGCATTGCAATTCTGTATACGCCTGAATGCGCGCAAATTTTGTGATTTGGGGCCCGTTCAAGCACACGACATAATCATTTTAATTTGTTCACAAATTGTAATTTGCTTGAAACTATAAACCGAATGGGGACTGGATATATCTGCTGCGTCTTCGTCGCGGCCTTTCTTTTGAAGAAAGCTGGTAAGAGAATAGCTTATAGGACAAAGTTGCGTTGTGCCGGCGAAGATGCATGAACGGAACTTTGTTATCTACATTTTAACCAATCGCAAGTGCGCTTTTGCTGGTATAGTTGAATTTACTTTTGGTCGTAATCGAATCCATTTTGGCTCGTATATTGACACCGTTAATTAATACCAATGTTGTGTAAACAGGTGCGGCCTCCGGTATCAGCTATGACGTGGACAATACCAGCATCGGTAAGATAGCTCGCACGTACGGTACTGATTGTGCCTAACGGTACTGATTGAAGTGCATTATGCCTATTAAAGTAACACCCATTAAATACAATTTGAGCATTCATTCTGCAGTCAATAATTATGCCTATAACATTTCGCAAAAATATATTTTAATTGAGTTGTGTGTAACTGAATATTTTGGCGTCACACATGCTGCGCAAACTTGTTCAGTCCCAAGCAAGTAATTAGTATGAAAGGATTTACCCCATGCACAGGCCACTACATGTAATCTCATTTATTGCTTTGGATTGGATATTATTTTGAGCACGAGTTAATGGCAACCCGTCTCGGATTACACACAACTTTATTTTATAATTATATTATAATATAACTCTTTTGAGCGGACCTTTCAGAAAATCTTTCGCTAGGTATTTCATTTATTGTAGTATGATTGCTCAAACTTAGTTTGATAAGTGGAGTATAGTCCTTTAAAGTTAAGTTTATCAGGCACCGGCCTAACGACGACTACTGAACGTTGGTCGAAACGTCATACAAACTGTGTAGCCCTATACCAATATCGATGTATTACCATATCTTAATGCAAATTTACAGCTGCTGTCAATGTAACCATGTAATCATTTGCTTCGTTTGGGGCACAATCGTAATAATTGTGCAGTCGTCACAGCAGCTGTGCGATCTTCACAGCCGCGTGGAGCCCAAATTTCGGCAATTTTGATTTGGTGTTTAGTTGAAAGAGTTATGTGCATGGTATATTTTTATTACTATTACTATAATTAACGCTTTAGGTTCGATCATATAGTGCTATGCTGATCATATCAGAAAAATAATATCGTCCGATTTTACGTTTTGTTGTGAGACCGTGATAGAATCGAGGCAATGTTCCGTTGGTAATGTTTCTCTGCTAGGCCCAAGTAACTGGTCTTCACTTGCTGGCTGGGAAGCGTGTGGTGGAAACGGCCAGTCCCCTATTGACGTAATTAGTGCAGCAACCACAGACAAGGATCTTGGCGAGTTTAGTTTTGTTAGTTTCGGTGCTGACGATATTCCACGCGGGACCACATGGACGGCTGTTAACAATGGATATAATGGTAAATAAGTCGACCCCTCCAAAGAAAAAATATACCGTGTGAGTTTAATTTGCTGCCCAATGATGCCAGCTTCAAACATAATAATGTCGAACTTCTGACGTGTCATTCATGGTTTACGACTACCGGTATAGAAGTGCGGCAGTTGTTTCAAACGTCCAACATAATTTTAGTATAATACGAATTGAAGCGTTCACATTGTGGGCCGGATTGAATTGGAAACGGCAGAAGTTGGACATGTGACGCCGAGTTGCTCTTATACCTATAATTGGCATACCCTGTCGACGTTTCGGCAGTTAGTCATCCACTGTCGAACTTCTGCCGTTAGTTCAGTACAATTCTTGGCAATTATTTCGATTAAAGACACTAAACCAACCCGCAAAACCGATCACGTATAGCGCTGGTTAACGATGAGAAAAAAGTCTTCAAAGCCCTATCAATAAAACTGTTTTCCACCCATCTACGAAACCTTGTCTAATCTGATCCATAAACCTTCTTCAAACCCCATCCACGAAACTTCGTCAAACCCTATTCATAAAGTTTCACCAAACTCCATCCACAAAACGTCTTTAATCGACTCCATCCATAAATGCGATGCAATCTGGGAAAACTATTCACAGCATGGTGGGAAAAAATGTCACGTTTTTTATAACAAATTAAAGCTGAAGATTAGCTCTTTCTAGAACTTTTAACCTCTTTTCTTAACGACCGCTGGATCCAAAATTATGAGCATTTAAATTCCAGAATTTTGCACAAACTTCTGAGAAAATCAGGTTTAGATCTGAATATTTCGGAATAATGACTCAAAAATCAATGTGTTTTTTTTACAAAATGTTAACATTACTTAAAAATATTGATGGGGTAATGTTGGATAGTTAAAGAATACATTTTACGTCCAAAACTAATTTTCATACAAAAATGGGTTTAGGATATATTTTACAAAAAATTACGTCATTATCAGATTTGAGGTTTTAACGTTTTGCATGGGGGGGCACGTGGTTGGCGACGCCACTGCATGGCAGAAGCGGGCATTCTGAAACACAAAAACAGAATGTTAGCAACAACCTTACATACGTTTCTCAAGAGATGAAGAATTTTTGTAGTATGCTAAACTTGAGCGACAAAGGTACTTTTAGGAGGCTTTTGAGCTAGAGGAAATTTGTTTGAGCCGTTCTGAAAGCCGCAGTGATGTGAAATTGGGCTCTGATCGTAAATGCTGTATTTCTCTCTCTACTACTCGATCAGCTGGAGTTGTTTTCAACGGGGACTATCTTCTTCTCGGCGGAGGACTACCTTCTGCGAACATTTACCGCACGCCTGGGTTTCATTTCCACTGGGGCAGGGCAAGCGACGCGGGAGGATCTGAACATCGTATAAATGGAAGACAGTACGCCTCGGAGGTAAAACGAAACAAAAACGGTTTTTGTGGCCATTATTATTGCGGGACTTTCGGCCTTTTGTTTCTGTACGAAGAGTTCACTGCGCAGATCTTTGTACTATGGAGACGCTCATAATCGTTGATCAGCTCTCGCGGTTATTTGTTTTTAACTACTGGTTAAACTAAATTTAACATCCAGTAGTCTTCGTACGCATTTGGAAGAAATATTTTGTTTTACAAAACACCCATTACTTGATAAGCATACTTTTTTAACGTTTATAATTTTGTTAAACAAATATCATTAATATCTAAATCTACAAGTAAACGTAACGTTCTTCTTTATTGTAATATATCAAGGAAGCCATTGTTGGTTCATTTTAACCGGTATAGCCATTTGAAGCATGCATTGGATACGGTACTCTCTTGCACCCAGCGCGGCGCCCACTTAAACAAAACAAAGATTAAAACTCTGTCTATTAATTATAACAACTATACGTGTTTATTACTTATCTCCTTTTACGAAACAAGATTCATCTTGTCAGCTACAGCACAAAGTTCCCGAATATCTCTGCTGCTTTTAACTCAGGAGATCCAGACAATCTGGCCGTAATGGCATTTCTGATTGAGGTATTATTTTTGGAAATTTAAGCATTGTAATATAGCCCTATGATTATTATGATCATAACAGTGTTCGTGTGATTAAGTACGTACACCGATGATGTATGTGTCATGTATTTTGACACTTAGCAACAGTGTCCTTTTCAGTGACATGAACAGACTGTGATCTTGTGTTGAACTTAGCATTGGAAAGTGATCATGTGAGTAGACAGCAACAACAACAGGGTCCATATCTGATTTATGCAGCATTTAATCTATCACTGCAAACAACGGATTATTTGTATGGCTTAGACTATTTTAAACCGTCCTTGCCCGATACTAGCTCTCTACTTTGTTTGCCGAAAAACCCAATGGCAATGGATAACTTCATTTCTATAGGTAAAGAATGCAAACGGTGAAACATCCATCTATTATGTATTGTAACCTTGACGTGTGAATAATTGGCATTACCCATCTAACTGCAGTTTGTTCAATGCTTCTACCATAATATGCGTTTCAAAAGGGTCATCGTATACAGATTCGTCACATACTGCGAACACAATCGGTTAGACTTAAATTCACCTTGAAAATTGTTTACAGCTTTGTGAAAACCGTCCTCGGCAAAATGTTATGGCATGAGTTCAACCGTTCACGTGCAATACAATCCTACTGCATTATGTATGCACAACCTCATGCACCCCAAAATAATACCAGAATGATGGATTCCCCCGATGTGACTATAATATTAAAATCTGTCATCTAACTTTAATGTACATATTGCTCATGTCACCGACCATTTTAGTGTATGCTGCCAGAACATTTTTGGGTTGTTTTATGAGTGAACAATTTATTCTTATGTAGCGATTTGGATTCCACAACCCACTGACGATTACACGTATACCGTAGTTGAAGGCACGGTTTCCGCACACAGTGTAAACAAAATGGCGTCAGAACCTAGGTTGTCACCAATCATTTACAAAGGGACTCCACATGCGTAATGTATCGTCAGTGCGATATTTACACCGATGTCACCCTGGTATTAATACCGTCTTAATAAACAGTACGGTAATATGAATTTAATTGGAATGTGTACACGTATATCGATACACTGGATCTCACAGAGATCTGCATCGTCATCTTACCTTAGCTCTTAACAAGAGTCTATAGTGAATGGGAAAACCCCAACCCGGGCTCGCCGGCGATCAAATTGTATCCTTTCAACATGTGTAGGCCCAATCGTTGAAGGTTTAACAAAACTATTAAAGCATGCACAAACATGTTTTTTAGTCCATTTTGTCCCCGCAATATCAAGTAATATTGCTGTTCTTATCAACATACCAGGTGCAACCTGATGATAATGCAGCATTCGCTACGGTGTTTGAAGCTTTCTCCCAACTTCAATATCGCGGTAAGTTCATTCGGTTCTTCACAAAAAGCGTAAGTATCTTGTGAGTAGGTAACCCCTCCTTTTCTCCCAACTTCAATATCGCGGTAAGTTCATTCGGTTCTTCACAAAAAGCGTAAGTATCTTGTGAGTATAGGAATCCCCCCACCCACCCACCGCACAATGTCTGCATCGTGAGGTGACACAAACCCACAGAGGTACTGTCTCAAATTTTGCATCCGATATTTTATTATTGTTGTTTAGGCGACACCTACGAACTTGATCCTCTAGCATTGAATACTCTCCTTCCATCGAATCTAAAGTCGTTCTATCGTTACGTGGGATCCCAGACGTCTCCCCCCTGTTTGGAAGTAGTAACCTGGACAGTCTTTAAGACGCCCATCATGATGTCCCAAGGACAGGTAAGTACAGCTCACATCCTGTAGTAAGAGGAGTAATGACTACTATCATTCTCTTCCTCTCAGTGGAACCATGGAGCATAGTTTACTGCTCTATGGTTGAACCACCCACGGAACCAGCACGTTAATTTGTGTTTGCTAAACCCTAAAATAACCTATATAAACCTATATAAATTAACAGTACTTTATGGTGGACCGGAACAGTAGGAAAGAGGCGAATGACTGTGTGAAGGGCGCCACCAGTTGTTGAGTTAGGTACTTTTCCCGAGTCGATGTGTACAAACAATATCGGCAAGACTTAACAAGTTGATTATCCTACTCAACGTGTGATACAATATTTGATGGTACATCTTCGGTACACTTTGGCATACAAAAAAAAATTTTATGTTGGCGTAACGGGCCCAAAACAATAGGGTAGGTAGGTCGAGATTTTTTTTTTTTTTTAATTTGTTTTTTGTTTACTTCCGCCAGAATGGCGGTGTTCAACGTTGCATTCCAAAATACAACACAAAGCAAAGTGAAGAAAAGGACTCAACACCTGTTTTCGTTTTGAATTTTTATAATATTGTATATCTATACTTTAAATTATCTGAAAATCAAAAAAAATGTCTAGGGTCGACCCGTATTTCACATTTATTTATACAATGGATAAGTCGTTTCCCAGTAAACATTTAACGTATATACCGTGTTTTCCCTTGTGTAGCTCGATATCTTGTACCGCCAGTATTGTACTGTGGAAGGTGCTCCTGAGAACCAAACCATCGGGCTGAACAATCGCCCACCGCAGCCCATCAACGGGCGCACTATCTACAACAACGTGGATAATTCCTCCGCACCGGGTTTGTACGCAACAGTCGCATCCATGGTCTCCATGGTGATCATTCAGATGGCGGGTTCCGCAATGATAGACTAACGATGAGTTAGATAAGAACTAAGGGCAGTATTATTCAAGCTAAAACTCTAAAGGCTTTTGACCTGGTAGGTGGACCCTCACAGTGGTCTAAGCTATCTCTACTGGTATAAATGAAAGGGTAATTACTATGGTTTGCAACATGCGCAGGCAAAATCCTGTGTGGAAGTTTACAAAATATAAATAGGGTTCCCCTGTGAACTTGGTGTCAGACAGGGTGAAAATCTTTCACCATTATTATTTAGTATACATGTATATCTAAATGACTTTGAACAAATTAGCAAATGTTAGGGGGGTTAGGTGGCGCAGTGTTACTTTCGTCGCCATCTGTAGGTCCCGGGTTCAAACCCCGCTGGTGCCAATTGTATGTGAACTGGGTTTTCGGTCCCTGCCTATCCTCGTGGGTTTTCCCTAGTTCTGGGGCTTTCCTTCCCCCACTCAAATCGCAACTTCTTCCGGCGGGGCATTATGTGCCTCTAGCCAAGTATAGATAACATCGTAGCAAGGCTCATAGATAACCTCATGACTTATATAGCAACTGGCACAAAGGACACAGGTTTGTCGAAAGAACCATAAAATAACAACAACATCAGCAAATGTTAGCTCTGTATAGCTAATGAAATTAGTAATTTTCTAAGTGACGACGACGTAAAGGTATTTGTTTTATTGTACGCCTTACTTTATATGCTGATGATAGGCCTATACGGTAATTGTGCTTGCAGAATCTCCCCACGAATTACAATGTTTTTACAATGCTGCTTTATTATTGTAAACTTTGGCACCTATGTGTTGACCCAAGTAAATCTAAAATTGTTATTCTTTCTAAAGGTAAAGTCCGATCTTTTCCAGAATTTCTGTTTGGGGACGATAAGCGGAACGTATACCGTATAGTTACTTATTTGGACATATAGGCCTAGAATTTATCTATAACGGCTTGTTTGATAAAGCTATTACCAAGTAGGTTGATCAAGCCGGAAGAGCTTTGTTTAGTCTAAAAACTAGGCTACTAAACTAGGTCTTTCTATCGATATCCAGTGTCAACTCTTTGACCAAATTGTTTCTCCTGTTCTTTTGCGTGGATGTGAAATTTTGGGATTTTCTATACAAGTTTTTATAAAAAGTTTTGGAAAAACTTATTACGGGTAAACTACTGGACTGCTAATTGTATTTTTTATGGTGAATTTGGTAGAATAGAACTAAAATATACTGTGTATTAATTTTACGTAAATTGTTGGCTTCATTTAATTACCCGTCCGAATAGTCTTTCTAACAATTGTGTTTCGTCTTATGAGAGCATGCACTTTTTAACCAGAAAGTATAGTTCATTCTAATTGGATTGGATGTGTTAAATCCTTGTTAGATGATACTGGTTTTACTGTACTATGAAACTTAGTGAAATTGGTGCCTTATAAAAAAAACATGTCTAAAGATTTTGAACCGTAGACTACAAGATATTGCTAAACAACACTTGGAATGTGATATTTCAGATAACAGACTTTGTACCTTTTATAAACTTATTAAAGTGTGATTTACACTCTGAGAAATACCTCGTTAAATTAAACAATTCTAGTAGATTAGCACTAGCTTGTTTTCGCTGCACCACATTCCATCATTTGAATTCCGCTATTTACCCTCTCAATCACTTGTTAACATTACAATAATATTATGCTCGTTATGTATAGTGAATTGTACTGTACTGTTGTTTGTAGTGCATTCTACGAGGACAGACGAACTTACACAAGGTTATTTTTCTGGACTAACTCAAACAATGTTAAAATGGGGCTACTGTTTAATGTAAAAGGTTTCCTTCAGGTATATATCTAGCTAAATATATTAAGATAATTTTCTTACTGATTCTTGTTATGTAAGTTTATACTGGTAAAGCTAACTCATACTTTATTCTCCTAACCTTTGTTACCTTTCTGTTAATTACTTTATAACTTTTTCAAGCTCATACTCCACTTGGGGTCAGTAAAGAGTGAGGGACTATTGTAAGAATAACTGGCCACTCCGAGGAGAACTGTTTAAGACTCGACTCGAATAAGTTTTATTCTGAAATGACTAGTCTTGTTTCAAGAGGTATGGAATGCTAGGTAAGTTATAGAGAGCGCCAACTGTTGGCAGATCATTAGCTTGTGTGTTGATTCTATGCGGGGTGTTACAGGGTCGTTACAGGGTCAAACCAAGCTCGCCTCGAGCCTTGAATTCTGAAGGTTTCGGTCGCTGAGTTGAGAACTCAAGGCTGGAATTGGTTCATGTTCCATGTAAGTACTCCCTAAGACGAGGTTTGGTAGAATATAAAATGTATTTCGTATTGTCAATCTTTGCATCATGTGAAAGAGCCTAAAACATTCTACAAGTTTTACACAGAGTGCCATATCATACGACCTTTACGTTTGAGCAAAAACGGACGAAAGGTTTCATAATTTGACTAACTCAGTCTCACCACGTGGTAACATATATGGTGGCCCTGAAGGGAAATCAGACATCACATATCAAACATCAGACATCACATATCAAACATCAGACATCACATATCAAACATCAGACATCACACATCAAACATCAGACATCAAACATCACATATCAAACATCAGACATCACATATCAAACATCAGACATCACATATCAAACATCAGACATCAAACATCACATATCAAACATCAGACATCACATATCAAACATCAGACACCAAACATCAAACATCACATATCAGACATCAGACATCAAACATCACACATCACACATCAGACATTAAACATGATGTTTGATATGTGATGTCTGATGTTTGATATGTGATGTATGATGTTTGATATGTGATGTCTGATGTTTGATATGTGATGTCTGATGTTTGATGTTTGATATGTGATATGTGATGTTTGATATGTGATGTCTGATGTTTGATGTGTGATGTCTGATGTTTGATATGTGATGTGTGATGTTTGATGTGTGATGTTTGATATGTGATATGTGATGTTTGATATGTGATGTCTGATGTTTGATGTGTGATGTTTGATGTTTGATATGTGATATGTGATGTTTGATATGTGATGTCTGATGTCTGATGTTTGATATGTGATGTCTGATGTTTGATATGTGATGTGTAATGTTTGATATGTGATGTGTGATGTTTGATATGTGATGTCTGATGTTTGATGTCTGATGTCTGATGTTTGATATGTGATGTCTGATGTTTGAAATGTGATGTCTGATGTTTGATATGTGATGTTTGATGTCTGATGTCTGATGTTTGATACGTGATGTCTGATGTTTGATACGTGATGTCTGATGTTTGATATGTGATGTTTGATATGTGATGTTTGATATGTGATTTGTGATGTCCCTTTAGGGCCACCATATAAACAAAAATGCCTGCGTGTGTGGGTGTGTCTCGTCTGTCAACACAGTCGTTAGCGAGTTCTACAGTATTATTGTCCTTCTGTGAGTGTGGCCTTACACAAGCCTGTTTTTACAGTTTTTATACTGTGTGTATTGTATTCTACTGCTGAATCCACATTGGAGTATCATTGGAAGTGTGCTAGCCTTACACAAGCCTGTTTTTACAGCTTCTATACTGTGTGTATTGTATGCTACTGCTTAATGCATGTTGTAGTATCATTGAAAGTGAGCTACTGCAAAATGCATGTTGTAGTATTTTGTTGCTTAACGTTTTAATATACTGAAGTTATCAAGTGCGGGTGGCAATACCTTAAAGGTACAGTACTGCATGAACTATATCTGCATAATCAAATGAAACCGTGAATGAATTGAAACCGGAATAAGCTGAATTCTTGCATATGAAGACGAGAATATGGGCTCTTCGCATAATGACACCAACAAGTGTCACGTGATCTCCACCTTAAAATCATTTAACAAGATATCTATTATCTACATAATGAAATGCGCAATCGCGCTGAAATGGATTTAGACTAAACTGTATCCCACCAATCTGAGATCATGTTATATTGAAATTTTCAAGTGTCACAAGGCATCATCTTAAAGGTGCAGTTTTACATACCATTCTATATCATCCTAAAAAACGCGCCATCCACCTGAAACCTTGCATGTATTCAAGCTGGGATGTTCTACACCCAAGAAGTGTGAGATCGTCAGTTGTAATAACACCAACAAGTGTCACGTGATCTCCATCTTAAAGGTGCAGTTTTACAAGATATACATCTACAGAATTAAATGCGCGATCACGCTGAATTTTGTTGTATGGATTCAAGCTGGGCTGTATCACTTCATTTTGAGGTCATGTTATAATGGAGTTATCAAGTGTCACATGGCATCACATTAAAGGTGCAGTTATACAATATTTATATTATCCGAAAAACGCGCCGTCAACCTGAAACCTTGCATGTATTCAATTGGGATGTGCTACATCCGAGATCGAAGTTATCCAGTCACTTTTCCGAGATTTTGTTTTCATCAACAACAACCGCAACAACAACCACGACAATAACCACAACAACAATCAAAACAACCTGAGCCGAGCACCGTATTTTTGTTTACAAACAAAAATATCAATGTAAAGTAGTTTAATTTATATCGGATTTTGACGTGTATTTACACCTATATTTCTTAGTGTGTATTGTACAAAAATTAAGAAAAATATATCATACTTCTACGGGTAATTTCCTTTAATTAGAGGCCGCCCCCGCCCGCATGAAACTTTCAAACAGTCTGCTTTTCGCATCAGTTATGATACAGGCCATAATGAATAGGATGACGGCTGAACATGGCACACGAACAGAATGGGTGCAAGAAAAAGTCAAATGATGTTGCCTTACTCGTGAGCAAGTGCACTGGGCTCGCGGAGGAAAATGGCCCCAATGCATGTACCGCGAACCGGTCGGCTAGGCCGCATAAATTCGTTTGCGCATAGCGACTAGATCGGGTTCGCACACGCACACCCATAACTGGTGCCTCGGAGTTCCCGGAAGTAATTTCTGGGTATTATTGCATTACTATGCAAGGGGATAGTGGCAGCACACCTACAATAGTGCCCGTTTACAATTGAACAGTAGGCCTACTCTCGATCATCTTTACTATCCGAGGACCCCGAGGCCACCGAACAAGGTTAGCCGCATAACCTTTCAAACTTTATGTAACCCATTCTCTGTTTTGTGTTTGGTAGTCAAAACCTAATACGATTTCTGGATGACAATTTGTCAGGTAGAGTGCATGCCCACGGCCGCTTTATTCTGAATCTGTTACTAAAAGGCAGATGAATTATAGAATGGTTATGAAGCTATAAGGCCTGCAACTGCCTTTATTCGAAGTATATTAGGCCTGTGTAAAAACCGGTCACAGAAACCGCTGCGAATTATTCGTTTACATTATTTTCAGCACGCCGCCATGTTTACCTCCGTTGCCACAAAGGTGACAATAATTTGTTGCCCAGGTTGCACACGTTCACACTCACTGTGAGCTTTTTTCATTAGGTGTCCTCGCCAGAAAAGGTGGAAACCTTCGCGGAAGTTAATGTTGCAAATATTCCGGTAGCTTTACGTAATAGAACTGTTGCTTTGATATTGTTTCGGTCAGGTTTTTGCATACATTCCTGTTATCTTCCGCATGTCATTGGGTTATTTCCCCCTTGCCGCTGAATACACTTTAATTTATCCGACTTAACCGATTTCGGCTTATCTCGGGTTCCAATGTATACTCAGTTTCAAACTGGGAGTGTTTATTTGCATGACCGCAAAAAAAAACAAGACAGTGCGATTGTCTTTTGGCGAACATTTTTGGCGGCGAAATTGCAATTAATTTAGCTCCGTTACCGTCTCGCAGTTGTCCTGGCAAATCACACAATGCCTGGTTTACTCGAATACAATGTTCGGCGAGAGCGGCCTACTTAACCTAGAGGGCGTGCTGAATTAAGACCAACAGGCGAACTCGATTCAAATAGGCTATGACTATGAGCCAGACCCCCCAAATGTACCGGTCGGTACCACACAGATGGAAGAAGTCTAATTTTGATTTTTAGCAAGATATATAGGACAAAAAGTGATAGCAGTTTATAACTCTCGACTATCTCTGTGTTATCACCCGAAATAGTATTATACGCCCGCTTCGCTTCGCCCCAAAAATTTTCGGCACTCTGTGGTCCTTAAAGGCTCCATGAAATACGATTTTTATTAGTTTAAACATGAGTTTGTTACTATATAAACGATATTTGATATTTTAACGGTATAAATATGTCCCGCAAGTAATTTTAAAACGATCGGAAAGTGT
>JAVCKS010022020.1:0-13733 GCA_032273685.1 Pteraster tesselatus | reverse complement strand
CAGACCCCCCCGCCACACGACCCATAGTCCCCCTCAAGTGGATGGCTGTTCACATCACGACCTATAGTTTCGCTGGGTATAAGCAGACGGTAAATTTGAACTGAGTTATTTTTATTAATTGTACTTTATGCATGTAAAAACCGCATAAGCTGTTCATATACTGTTACCGTAGTTGTATTTACTGTAGGTTCGTTGAGGACAATGCCGACCAACTAGCAGCGGTGATAATAGAACCATTACATAGATGCACAAGTCCGCTGGTAAGAAATATATTCGGTTGAAACTTCCGTTGATAATGCCGTAAAACATGCTTTTTAGATCTTATATTTATCTTATATTTGATATGTTCATTGTCAGAATGTAAAATGTTCAGTGTGAAACTATAGGCCTTTAACGAGATCCTGCGTTCCTGAGATGACGACGTCGTAAAAATAATAAGATTATATGTTCGATAAATAATCGATCTCGGTATTTCGATATGATTAGACATCTTTGAGTATCTCGCAATATTGTTGTACTGAATGCCTTTACGCTGTCGACATCCCGTGATAAATCATCTCGGGAAGACGTCATATAGCTTGTATTCTCGTCACTCCTTTCTCTGCAGCCTGGTTTTCTTGAGGGAATTCGTTCCGTGACGTCACGTTGTGACGTACTCCTCATCTTTGACGAGGTAGTCACAGGGTTTCGGTTGGCCTACGGCGGTGCCCAGGAGTATTACGGCGTGGTGCCAGACCTCGTAGCCTACGGCAAGGCTCTTGGTGGCGGTTACCCTATTGGTGTGTTTGGCGGAAATAGGGACATCATGGGGTAGGTTGAGTGGTCCTATACGTCCTCATCTATACTACTAATAAAATGCGCTGCTCCTCCTCCTCTCCGCGTCATCAAATACGTCGCCATCAGCGCGCGGTAGCGCGCGCAGCGCTCCACCAGCGCGCGCAGTACACGCACACGCCCATGGGCGAACGGCCATAACAATGTGCGAAACAATCCGATCAACAAAATAATCATCAATCCGGCATCAACAGGTATTTAGCCCGCAAGCGCAGGCGACAGGTGTACTATACTATATCATAATATATGTATCTTATAAACTTGCATAGGGCCTACATCTTTTAGATCATTTTGAGACAATTCGAATTGTTTCCCTTTACAATTATTGGGATTTTATTTTATGGAAACGAAATTGTTTTTTTTAATGTTTTTATTAGAAATCTATTTGTCTATTTCGCCTTATCACGTTCTTTCTTCAATGAACGATACTGTCTTGGCTCATTGGGATGTGTCGTGATCTGATATGGTTTTGTTAGTTCAGCCATAAGGTCCAAATCCGCAATGTTACCACCTCGTAGTATTCATAACAGGGTTCACTAAACCCCCGTATAAAGCGCCACCAAACACCGTCCACTTGCCGTAGACCCGCTTCTGCAAAATCATGGTTATACGTGTCTGTGATGAAGGCGAGAAGAAGAACAAATTCCCAGAAACTTATGTTTTTCCCCTCTCAATTTCGACCCGGTTATTAAGACCTAATCGAACTACATTATAGTTGAACTTTCGTTTAATTAGTTATTATCATTTCATTCCGGTGTGAGATTTGGGTTGCCGTTGAGACATCCTTGAAATGTTGTCCACAGTTGTCACGGAATGCGGTGTGTAGTCATTATTGTGGATAACATTTAGTTTCCGCCGCGGCAACTGCGTAATAGATTAGGAGTAAGCTGAATGGAACACTGCGCTTTTTACGTCATTTTTATGTTATTGTCATGCACTTAAATACCCCGCACATGCACAACTCATGCCATTGCTGAACTGTATAAAACATTACGTTTCTACAGAGAGAGGAAGTAATTCGCGCGGTAAAAATTATTGACAAATCGATACTGATTGAATGTTTGCCTCTGTATGAGTGTGCAGTTCCTTCAAAAGGAAGCATTTAATCAGTGTTTTCGATCAGGAGGCCCACAAAAACTTACAAACTGATAAACCCAACGCTCTACAGATATCAGCAATACAGCGGTAGAAACGTTATTCATCTTGGTGATAAATAATACTAACAAATTATGTCCCAAAGTGTAGCCCGATTGCGATGTTTCGACTGCGTATACTGCTAGTCCTCGTCGAGCGATGGTGTTGAAACGGTCAGCGCTAGACGGCCGGTCTAACCCTAGCTCTTGACCGACCCCCCTAACCGATACCTAACAACGATCCTGAAGAAGACTAGTAGTACGCAGTCGAAACGTCGGGTACTCACAGTTGACCACATCGTGAGACATATAATAAGTTTGTTAATATCGGCGATACGTTTTATAGTAAGTCTACGGAATAAAGGAATTGAGATTCGTGTGGTACAAAATTATTAATTTCGTCATTTACAGATTTATGATAAAAAAGTGTCGAAACTACGAATAACAAGAGAATAAAAAATAGGCAGGGTATGATATCCACCGATGTAAAGATTAAGAATCTTCACGGAATATTTTGCTCCAGCACCTTTTATAATGTTAGAATGTACGTGATACTGGGCTCACAAAAGGCCGAAATTTTATAGAAAATCAATATATAGAGGCGTACCCGTTCCGAGTACCCCAATAGCGTACTTTTGAAGGCCACAGCGTCCGATTACTCCGAGGATATTGTTTGTGTAAATTACCCAAATGAATCATTTTACGGACAGGTTACTTGTTTAGTAGATCATGGTAAATGACGGCAAATGTCGGCAAACGATTAATACTCTATTAAGGGTTTTTTCTGTTTCGAGATGTTGTCGTGCGCTTTATCTGTAGACGTTTCTGTTCGTGTTACTAACAAAAAACCGTCATGCAACCTTCATACTATGAGATATAATGCCGATAAGTGATAGCATATCAAAACCGCTGGCCATCGCCGTTCAAATCTCCACCGACTGAATGATAACATGTTTATTGCAGAATTGTTTCTGAAGATCGGATGGGCGTAGATGATCGGTACGTTTGGACAGCGTCCTCTCTCGGCGGGAATCCAATCAGTTGCAGTGCCGCACTTGCCGCTCTTGAGATCTACCGTCAACCAGGTATATAGCCAGAGGCGCCGATGATGTCAGCCGCGTGGCCGTTAAGAAAATACCAAGCACCCGCTTAACTAAACAGTCAAGACAGCTTATCTTTTAAATGTCACCGAACGCACTATTTGACATACACAGGAAACATGCTCTACAAATCTGCTATAGATATAGTTTACATTAACCGACATATATAGGTCTGGCTTTAGAAATTTCCTTCTCAGTAAAGTGTGATCATTTCACGAACTTGCTTTTTTTGGCTATTTACCAATGTGACCACTAAAAAGTGTCGATAAAACAACATGACAATAAGACAATTTTCAATGGTGGGTAGATTTTGCCTTTCGTCAACGTTTGAGTGCCAATACTTTAGTGAATTTTACAAATTATTGTTTTTCTTCAAATCCGAGTCAGGTTGACTCACCAATAATAAATATCGTTATCCGCTGCTCTCCTCCCATTACAGACACGTATGGACATCTTCATAGCATTGGCAAATATCTACGATGCGGAATGGAAAAGTGTCTTACAGATGCCAACGTACCAGGTATACGTTTAAGCCTCAATGACACGCACCGGACGCGGTGCAATATCGAATTTATTTCTCTCTTTTTTATAATCTGCCGCAACGTCTACAATTCAGACTGGACGCGTGAGGTTTGTTTCCCACTGGATCGAAGCAGAGCAAACAAAGTGTGACGTGGCGTATGGTTGGCTAAAACTATAGTCTCTTCGTAACCAGAGTTGCGACAACCTAAAATTTGAAGGCCATTTTTTTTCCACTGAACACGGGAAAACAGGCACATAAACATAACAGGACACACGTATGCATCGTGCGCGGTGGAATCAAAATGGCTACGTAGGTATAACTTTTGTACCATCTATGTCGCAACTCTGGTTATGAAGGGACTCTAGCTAAAACGAATGACATGGGATGGTTGCTTCAGACTGTAGAACGGGGGGGAGGCGTTTAGGCACTTTTCCCTATAGATCTGCAAATCGCCCCACAAACCGCGTCCGGTGTGTACGTGGTCTTCAATCCTTCGTCACCAAGCCGGCTGTTGTTATTACTTGCCGGCACGTACCGCCCTCTTTCAGTTGTATATGTACATACCCAGTACCACATTGACATTTGAGATTTCTCCACGGCAAATATTGTTTCTTTTACAGGAAATAACACGTTTTTATTTGCTGGATGCGGAATATCAAAAGACGTATCTATTAAGATGTAAACTTTCTAAAATATAATGCTTCTGATTAGGCTTGGGAAATGCACATTTTCACTTTTTGATTGTCATAGGGATGGCAATAAACATAAAACTGAAAACAAAAGTATTAACTTTATCACGCCTATAGGAAACTAGTCCAATTTGCTTTTCACATTCACATGTAGAAGGTACATTACATCATAACAATAATGCTAATTATGTACAACAGACGTTACACATCTAAAATGTATACAGCACATTACATAGATTGTTATAGACATGCATGTATAAGGCGGAATGTGCGCTCATTCGAGTCACAGGTAGGTGCAAGGGATGGGTAGTATAGGTTTCAATAGAGTCCCTTCATAACCAGAGTTGCGACAACCTAAAATTTGAAGGCCGTTTTGTTTCCACTGAACGTGGGGAAAACAGGTACGTAAACATAATAGGACACACGTATTCATCGTGCGCAGAGGAATCAAAATGGTTACGTAGGTATAGCTTTTGTACCCTCTGTGTTGCAACTCTGGTTATGAAGGGACTCTAGGTTTCAATGGTTCGAAAGTTCAATCATAAAGCATCTTGTTCAGGTCACGTGATAGGCGACGGCCCTCTTGCCCAGATCATCCACACGGCGGTACCAGTTCACGACTACAGGCAGCAAAAACTGATGGAGGACGTCGCTCAGCGACGCGCCGTCATGATCGGTTTGTTCAGGTAAGTGTGTTCGGTTCCAATCGTATAGATATTCGGGATTATTCTATTGAGTAGTGGGAATGAGAGCAGATTATCACCATACATAAATTACAAGGGCGGCGTACACAACTGTTTAGCAAGGGTCTATCAGCAGTTTGTTCGCCCATGCTGCACCATAAAAGCCCCCCCGTGACTTAGCGATTCTCTTACCAACTTATTATGTGATGATTGCTGCCCATTCGTAATGGCGCCAAAATAATCCTTTCTATTATGTGAGTCGTATACCGCCAATGGGGAACCTTATCTTGTTTTCTGAACATTCGTGACTCGTAATGATTTACATCAAACAGCTGTATGCGTGACAGTTTAAGGTTCTGGGCTATCGATATCCACAGTCCGCCGACTGAGCAGCCTGCGCCAAATAGAAAATATTTACCATCAGCCATTCGATTGGGTTTTTTTTTTTCAAACCTAGCAGCAGCCATGTTTTTTTTTCAAACCTAATAATTAGGGACAATTTTCATTTAGTCAGTGAGAGAAGTTACCGGTATTATAATCAGACCGTTGTGCGCCGTTGGCAGCTTGATGGGTTGTATTACATGTGGTACGAGACTACGAGATATTGACCTCCGACCTCACTAGAATGGCGGCACCATGGTAGTAGAGGGCGCTGTAAGTTCATATTTTATGAAGACTCTTTAAAAACGTTGGGCGCAGACTGATCATATCAGTGTGTGGATTTTTATCGAATTTTCAGCCGTCGGCTCATATACAGCTGTTGGTTTTCTTCAAGGCCACCACACTCGTACTCCTATACACGCAGATCAGAAGTCAGCGGACAAATAACGTGCGATGCATGTAATTCAATTTGTTTGTTCCTTTCGCGTTCCAGGAGAGGGGTGTTTCTCAATCCAATGGGTACCAAATTCTATTTATCGTTGAAGCACACTCGTGATGTATGTGACGACTTTCTTCAGCGCCTGCGTGACACATTAGTGGAGTTAACAGCAAGCAAAGGGGAAGAACTGTGAAATCAAGCCGTAGAAGGAAGTGAGTGAGTGGCCAACAGAGACCGTACTCGCGTACAGTATACAGCATCATAATGTCGGCCTCGCTCTCTACGTTTTACGAGGGAAACTAAAGTGTAAAATGACATCAAACAGCTCCATAAGAGCGCCATCACGGGTTGGATAGGCAAATTCAATTAGTCTAGACCCACACACTACACAAACTCGGCGATGTTTTTGTATGCAGTACCTGGGCACTTGGAGGAGGGGGGATAATGGTGTAAGCCTGTGGGTCCTACCTGTAAACGGCGCGATTACTGTTTTAATTAATGAGCCTCAAATCATTGAATTCAGTAGTAGTTGTACTATTCTAATCAATTAATGTGCAACCGGTCGACCAAGGAACATGGGTAGCGGAATTAAAGATATCAAGATGATAGTCCAGCTATTATAACAGATTGATCATCTTAATATTTGGCTCTGTCATATTCCGCTAACATGAACTCATGTTAATACATGAGTTCATTTGAAGTCTCTCGAATGATGACGTCTTTCCAAAATTAGTTTTCTTATTGCCGAAAAATGTGCTTGGCAGCATATCGTACAATATGCCCTTGGGCCAAACCCTGGATCGTGTATACGTATATACAGCTGTTAACTTATGTGAAAACTTATTTTGTACAACCAATCAAAAGGAAAATGTATGTATAGCATCCTTAAAGGGGAGACCCTTAAGTCTCCCCTTAAAGGGTAGCTGCAGCTCTTGTCTGTCAATGTGTTGACTTTGTTATAAATTAGTACTTTTGTTTGTATATTATCATGCATAAAAAAATGTATTTTGGTGTTTTTACTAATTTGGTTGGGTTTACCCCCGTTTAAAATTGCTACCACGGCGCGCGCGGTGGCGCTGTTCGTCGCGGAAACCTACGTCACGTCGGGAAAACAGAAACACGCGTGTGGCGTGTACCTGTATACCATTTGGAAAATGTAATGCAAACTGCCTTCCCGAGGTGACGTCACGGCCGCTTCCACGATTACTTAAATAGAGCTTAAAACACATTAACCCGTTTAACAATTTACGTTTGTTATGTATTTAACTATGTTAGCAACTTATGGGGTTTATTGTACAACCCACATACTGACATAGATTATAATAATTGCATCTCATGCCGTTCATTATGCCACCCAAAATGGTTTTTATTGGCACCTCATAGGGTTTAAATATAGCAATGACCCCTAGGTCATATTATGAAATGTTGATTCGATTTAGTAAATAGAGCTCAACATACACCAATAGAAATGTTCATGTGGTTAACAGTCAGAGAATTATATGTAAATTAAACGAATAGAGCGCGTGACAGTTTAATGTTCAATTTGATATATCGATATTTAAATAAAATCCCTCTTTCTGAGAAACCTTCGCCAAACTTGCAAAGCACCTTCAGGAATGGCCATTTACAGCGCCCTCTGCTTCCAGGGGGCTGCCACCCACGATGACCGTGACCATGGAGCAATTGCTCCAGTCTATAACGTAGAACAAAACAACATTCAGCCTAATGAAAGGTACAATTTGAATTGAGGCATAATTTGGGCATAATGATTAAGTATAAAATAAATATATCTTTGTTGTCGTTCGCCTCATACTATACACAAACATGGTTCGCATGTTCTCACCTTTAATGTAGAGTGGTCTAGCTCCCTTGTTCGTGTATACATATTAGCGTAATATTCTTGTCAAAGCGACAGACTATTATCTCGTTCTACAAGAAAAATGGCTACATCCGCTTATCAGGTAAGTTAAATTTGTCTTCGTTTTTTACCCTAAAAACACTGTTTAATGCCAGTATTCACTTGTTGTTTGGTTATAACAATATTGAGTACAAATTACGGAGCAGAGAGGTATCTGTCTATTCCAACGTAAACCAATTAAGCAGCTAATTTAAGAACGAACTATCAAATTAAACGTAGCGTAGGCCTATGACATGTCTAGCTCGTGAGTCGTTAGTAAAAATTGGCTATGTTATAATGTACATGACTGAGTCAGTGTAAATTATTGTTCGTGTTTGGTCAGGGAATGTCAATGTTTGTATCTCAATACAGAGAGGGGCACACAACCACCCATCCATGCTGGAGAAGTCGCTCGAAAGACGGCGTGTGAATAAAGAACACAACAGCAACTTCCGTGCTGGTCACGTGCCTGTCCATGAGGACCACCTCCACAAGACAGGCCTCAGGGGGAGGAAACGTTACTTTGCGTATTGTTTTCTTGCTTTGCTGTACATCACTGCAATATGTAATTTGGCGGTAAGTATCTGTAGTCTACGATTTAAGACCTACTTGCAGAACTGTGACTGTTTGAGCTACTATAGGTGCAGTACCGGGCAAACGTTTGAGTATACCTGTTGTAAACTTGTTTGGGATGAACTTGACAAATGTTCAAGAAAAGCAACCAACTTCGGCTGAACATCTCTGGCAACTGCTGCAGGAGGCCTGGCAGAAAAATATCAAGTCGTTTCCTCCTGAAAGTTACTGGGCATAAAATGCTGTAAAATGTGTATATTTGGCCGGTACTGTACATCACAGCAATGCAATACAAAACACCAATGGCTATCATGCACAAAACGGTACGCGTAGTCCTGAATTCCCATGATGATAATTACACACACTTTCAAACTCGCATAAATAGAAGTATTGTGAGCTCCCCAGTTTGAGCCTTATGCATTGAAACTGACTCTGTCAAAGTGCACAAAATCACTTTGAAAATTACTTCCAATTCATTATCACAGATTGCTTATTTAACAATCTGTATGTAATTCACCCTTCATTTGATTTTGTTTTTTGGGGGAGGTATATTTTCCTCTTTAATTTGACATAAAGTTAAGCAAGCATACAAACAAGGAGTTTGACATTTTGGCCTAAAGTGTCTACCTATGTTAATCAATATATTGGTTTACATAAATATCTTGATGACTCAATCCTTTTCTAATGAAAATTATTTAATGTAGTTCTAGTTTACCACGAGGGTCTTTAATCTTATCCAATCAAAATCTGTATTGTAGATTCAAAGAAGAGTTTAGAAAGAGTTTTAGGAGGAGTAAACTTGTGGGTAAAACCTACCCGCAAAAGCAGATAAAAACTCAAGAACTCAGTCCACATATTGACTCCTGGATAAGTCGAGTACTAGTGCTACCTGACTTGCTTGTGAATCATGTAAATACCGTGTATTATCCCAGAGAAACACTTTTTAAACACAAGTCGTTAGACTCCACATAAAATAATATTCCACCTGATGGACTAGATGACATCTTGTGGTCCAATCACACATGTACCACGATAGACGACTCTAAACCGAATATACAACAGATAATTCCTCATCTTTGCTTTGTAGCAAGCTTCATATGTCTCACGATGTAGTCAACGAATGGGAACCAACATTTTGACATTTCAATCCGGTCCATTTTCGTTGATTCAGGTGACAGCATTGGTGATGTGGGCTCTGCAGATTGATCAGAACGGTCTCCAGCCTGTCCACTTCTTAAGAGATGGTCTTATGCAGTTCACAGCCGATGCGAGCATTGACAGCGTTGTTACAGCTAGTGGCCAAATTGGAGGGTTCTTGGAGCGAGACCTTGATGTCACGAGTGACGGAGGATCAGTGAGTATTGGCCCACATAAGGCCAAAAAAAGTGGGAACATTGGGATGTGGGGTCGGTCGGTCTGATTTTAAACTTGTTTTAATTTTTTTTAATTATCTTAAATTTGAAGTGTCAAACCTTTTATCGAGGGGCCAGTGACACAAAAACGTAACTCCATTTTTGGCCAAAATGAGATTTTGTTATAAAAATGTTGAACAAAATGGACCGATTTCTTTAACTCATTTATCTCAAAATGGCCAAAATATAGTTACGCCTTTGTGTCACTGACCCCTCGTTATAAACTAGAATATAATAATAAACCACGTTGTCCCTAAGTCAATATAGGGAAGAAAAGCACAACTCCTATCAACATTTTATGCTGAAACAGTGATTTAAAAAAAAAAAAAAAACATGACCTGATTTTTCTGAATATTACAGATGGTCATTGAGGGCAACACAATCCTTTTTTTCGGGGGGGCCTAATATTGATGCAACTAAATGACCGGTGGCGGATGATAGGCGGGAGGGGGGGATTCTGTCTGCTTTGGTCTTGCTCAGTAAATGTGCTTAAACACTTTAAACTGTATATTCATACAGTCAGCCCTCTGCTTGCTGCCCTGTGTTTGCTGCCCTCTGTTGAGTGGTCTTGTTGGATGCCCTGTATTGGTATAATCACGTTAGGTTTATATCAACAGAAGGTGCCATTGGTCCTGTTATCCCTGTTCCCACAGCAACAACAGGACGAGACGTGCATATTAGCTATTATGGTCGTATTCCGTATATAGTCATGTGCTTGCAAACGGTTTAAATATTTAGCTTTTAACTTAGTCTATAAAATATCATAGTTGGCATCATGTGGTTTTAGTAGTCATACGACCTGAAATCACGCAGCGGGATTTGTCGTTAGACTCTACCTAAAATAATATCCCACCTGATGGACTAGATGATGATATCTTGTGGTCAAATCCCGGGTTCTTATTGGGTAATGAACTGCCCTATCTGTCTGTCTGTCCGTAACTGTCTGTCCGAAGCGTCTGTAATTTAACTATTGCCTTTGGGCTATGATGGGTCACTTGTGGCTGCCGTCTTGGTTTTTCCAAAATCACTTGTACTTAATTTTTTTCTCCTTATCAGGTTCATCTCTTGAATACTGGCCAATCACGTGTCTCAGGTATGACAACTTTTAATAATTGTTTACTATAACAGTGGTCAGCGTATTTATATGAGTAGTTTTTCATGATGGCAAAAACTCATTTGCAAAGCTCCTAGTTAATCCAAACGTAGGATTGTTTATGCACTGTGCAAAACAAGCCATACAACCTACCATATACGCCCTGGAACCTAACTTGTTTGCCCTTCTTTTTAAGCACAATTCTGAGCTAAACAATACCAGTGTATAAATAAATTATATCTATAGATGTTTTGATACTTGTAATTGAAGCCATTTTTTCTTACATTTTCTTATCCTACAAAGTATACCATAAAATATATGTCAAAACAGGCATGGAAATATTTTCCCAGAGTCACAGACTTCTGTGTTTTTCTTACGTTTAGAAATCACTTGATGCTGTATAATTGTTTTACCAGCTGTCAGTTCAATGCTTGCAATAAATACTCGTGCACATATAACCTGGTTGAATTTTGAAAATTAGGTCCGACAAGATTACATATTTTGCACACCTATTTCTGTTCGTGTTCGTAGTTAAAGTGTCCAGTGGAGAGACGATCCTGAGGGCTAAAGCGGGACTGGAGGTGATAAGTCCCCGGTCTGGTGCCCCGATCTACCATACAGATGTAAGCAAAGAAGCTATTCTACCGACTAGAATGACCTCGATGAAAACAAACATGATCACAACACCGATGGTAAGAATGAATTTCAAATATTGAATGAGTAAACAAAAAAGACAGAAAACTTTGATTTGCCACAGATTTCTTAGCAGCCTAAATAACCTTTAGTTCCCAGGTGTTCGATAGCATCAAATTTTTTAGATTTACAGTCAAAAATACCATGGTCTCCAGTTAAGCAAATGCAAGGAAAATGCCATCCATGAACAACTTTCTCGTCCGTACGTACCATCCGCTGAGAGCAGGCTTCAATTTCCCCCCCCCCCCCTCCCATCTATACTCCCCTCCCTTTCCCCTTTTCATGAAAGGATCCACCCCTGGCTTGCCACATGTTCCATCAAAAAAATCTGCACATGTACAAGAAATCAAGAATATATAACGAGTTGATCATGTTCAACTCGTGCGAATATCAATCATTATGTCATTTTGAATTTTGTTGGCATTAAGCAAGTATGAACTGGCCTTAGGTTCATAATAAACACTGCAGCATTCATTGATAAGGTTTACTTATCTATTACTTGTGTAGGCCTGTTTAACTTGTGTAGGCCTGTATCATTAAAAAAAGGTCAAGAAAGGTTTGTGTACTCACGTTTATCTGGTAGTTTACATATATTATATAGTACACATATTTTCATTTTTGAATCCTAAGATTGTAAGCCCTACTGAAGATAACTTGCAGCTTGAATCTAATGAGACAGTGGAACTAGTTGGCCACAAAGAGGTTCACCTAACTTCCAAGGAAATTGTTGTCAATGCGCAAGAAGTACTTATCAAATCAGTAAGTGATTTACTTTCTGACAAGTTTTCCTAAACAAATCTCTCAACCCACAACATATATTTTGTATATGTTTATCAGCACACATCTCGTAAAGGAGCACTATAACCAGGCTAAAGATAGCGCCTTCGTTTGGTCATCATTATGTATTTATTTGTATCCTTCGAGAAGTAGTGGTACAGTTTTCATTGCCGGCATCCCAGGCAGAAGTTACTGTTTTGGAGGAGCGAGGAAAGTCCTAAAAATTTGAGAAATTTGCGAGGTTAGGGCAGGGGCTGACGACTCAATTCGCATGTTGGCACTATGAGGAGTTGTACCCAGGTCGTATAGTGGTGAAGGAGACTACCGCTGCGTCACCTAACCTCCCCTCGGTTGTCAGGGGCGTTCACAGCCTGAATTTTTAGGGTTTTTTTTTCACAAAAAGCTGACCTTTTTGGAGACATTTTGACAAATGAAAACTACAGTCAAACCTGGGTTAGTGGTCATCACTAAAAAAATGCGGACCTTTTTCTAGTTTCTCGGTTTGTACGAACCCCCCGAAAAACCCCCTGGGTACGCCTCTAGTTGTAATGTGCAGATTCTAACCTTGAAGTTTGTATGAGTGACTCACCCCCCCCCCCCAAATGTTGTTGCTTGGGATTAATTAGTTCTTTAAATGCAACAAAACATTACAATTTATCTTGAAGTTAGTGCCATCTGTCTTCGTAAATCAGAGAATGACCCTCATGTCAAGCATTTCCCCAGAAGGTGTCCCTTCAGCCCACAATCATCCTGGGTGTTTGAGTGCCCCCAAAGTGCAACCCTCCACCCAATATCCTACCGGGTATTTTCCTTCCTTAGATGTCCTCGCTGTTGCTAGATAGCAGTGGTGGCATCTTCATCAATGCAACTTTACTCCCCAAGGCGGACGACATCGATGCCAACCGACCCAAAGCTTCCGTCTTTAGCCTATGTGTCTGCAAGACGAACGGTCAGCTGTTCAGAGTGTTAGCAGGGTCCGGTGTGCGCAGTCTGTGTGCTAACGTTCCAAGCAATTTTAACTTATGTGATATTTAACCCTTTCGCTACCAAATTGTTTTCAGGATAAGGCTAGCGAGAACCGGCTAAAACTACACATTCTATTCTATTCATAATAGAATTACATGATATTGACTGGTATTTTTATGGTATATATACATTCCTGTCAACTTTAGTCGCCAAGGGTAGTGGGAGTGTTAATGCACCTCTCAGGGGTTCCATAAGAGGATCAATTTGTTTACTGTGGCACTTTGCAACTTACAGTCGTGCATGTGCAAGTATACACAGTGAGGGTACCAGCACCACTTGAGACTACATTAAATTGTATGTTCAAAGCGCATCGTATATTCATAGTTTTTATTCACTTTTGATCAAATATTTCTGTCCATGCAGTATGTTTTCAGTCATTAACCCTCGCCAGAGGTAAGGTTAATGCGTCTGTCTGTCTGTCTGTCTGTCTGTCTGTCTGTCTGTCTGTCTGTCTGTCTGTCTGTCTGTCTGTCTGTCTGT
>JAVCKS010022009.1:0-13734 GCA_032273685.1 Pteraster tesselatus | reverse complement strand
TACAATACAAGCAACACCGACTGGTATCCATGCTTATTACTTTTGTCACCTTTTCGCACCAATAGTATTGAAAGGGTCAATGGAAGAGAGATTTCATGATCAATCTCACAAACAAACCGTAATCTACCGTAATTGTCATATTGGGGGGTGTTATTTTCCTCGCATCAAATTTATTAAAGCATTCAAGGATGACCTTTTGCTAAAAATGACATCATTTATGTGTAGAAATTTACATAAATAAGGACTTGATAATTTTGATGAAGTTCAAAAAAAAAACCTTGTAGCATTTATAATGAATATGATTTAATGAACCTGTGGAGGTTTATATCATTCAAAAACTCAGGATATGTTTGTGTTTCCAAACTTGCGGAGGGCAGTGTATTTTTCACTATGACTAAAATGAGTCACATGTCGCCGAAATATATATTTGAGGTACATATATGGCTAGAGAGAGCACAATACCAGTTTCTTTTTTATATATGTTTGACACCGATTGCATTTTTGGATAAGAAGTTATCTTTTGAAAAAAAAATTTAAATAGGTTGTAATGTGTGTAAATCCTTAGGTAATTTATATTACAACTCAAATAAAGGTTTTGCGACATGTGACTCATTTTTGCAGAGTGGGTCACATATTTGGAATATTCTGACCTTAGAAGAAACCTGAAACATGCCCTACCCTCTGGGTGGTGTCCTCTTCACAGTGGGCCTTGATGTCGCTGGTTGTGAGCATGCTCAGTTCGGACGCCAGCTCATCCATACTGTCATCTACATCCAGGTCATTCTCGTCGTCATAGCTACGGACAAGATGAGGTTGATTAAAGTTATTGAGCGGTTGGAATCTGAATAAGTAACTAGCTGAGTATCGCATAAATAAATTTTTTTGAAGAAATGGTAGTTGGGGTCCGCGTAAGTATACACAAACTTTTGGAACACTTCAATGGGAGAGATGGGACGGCGGGGGCCAAAAGGGATGATAAAGGTGAACGGCTCTGCAAAACTGAGTCATATGTCGCAAAATCTTTATACGAGTTGAAGTAAAATTTATCTAAGGATTTACACACATTATAACCTGGTATTTTTGGTTCAAAAGATGATAACTTTTGAACCAAAAATTGCAAACGGTGCCCAACGTATATCAAAATAAAGCTGGTGTCGCACTCTTTCCAGCCAAATATATAACTGAAATAAAGTTTTCTGTTACATAAATTATTATTGCAGAGCGGGTCACAAATTGTTTTTCCTCTTACTGATCCATGATGTCATCGTCGTCATTGATCTTGTTGGTGGTGTAGTCAGTGATGTGGGACTCCACGTCTGGCATCAGCTGG
The DNA here is from genome assembly GCA_032273685.1 of Pteraster tesselatus. NCBI lineage: Eukaryota > Metazoa > Echinodermata > Asteroidea > Velatida > Pterasteridae > Pteraster > Pteraster tesselatus. Next base: position 12,404 of record JAVCKS010022009.1, on the reverse strand, counting down.
ACGGCGTGGCGATAATGGCAGATAGCTGTCAATTCAAGATCATTTTAAATTCCTTTGGATCTCAGACCGATTTATATCTTTAGATTTGTGATATAGGGCAAAAAAGCAACAGCAGTTACAGAATAATTTCTTGTCGGAGATGAACTAGTGCTCCAAGTTAAGGAGTATGGTACAAAAATTGGTTTATATTTCTTGATAATGATAATGTAGCTTATATAGCGCTGGTATCCATATATGCATATGCTTACCATGTACACAAACAGTAATATAATGGCACCTACATGTATCAATGTTTGAATGGTGCTGGGGTAATCTACAGCCAACTGCCAGAAATACCAGGGCACGCCCCTTCTCTCTTTCACGATACGTATCCCGGGTTCTTTACCGTGCGTTACACAACCCACAGGACCTATGGCTTAATGTTCCATCCGAAGGACGGAGCAAGTATGGTCAAGTGCCTTGCCAAAGACAAGTCTTACCGAGACTTGAACCCACATTCTGAACCAGAATCTACACCAGAACTTGAACTAGAGTCTAGGGCACTAGACCGCTCGGCCACGACACTTTTTGAAGTGAAACACTAATTCATAAAATGAAGATATAGGCAGAAAACAAAACAATTACCGTGAGAATATAAGAATAGATACACGGAGAATCCCACAAATTAGGGCAGTGTTCTGATTTTGTTACCCAAACTTTTACCTTCCGTTAAATTGCCCCTCCGCTCTGCGTTCACACCTGCGATGAAAAGTTCTTTGGCCTAAAATACAAAAACAGTAAACACGGGTATTATTTAGAAACTCAACATGTCTGAAAATTCCAGAGGATTATAACTGCATTCACATGTGTAATCCAAAGATTTCGCAAGTCTAGTTAAGATATATAAATAAGATGGTCATGCCACCTTAGAATTTGAGGCTCGAATCCAGGCAGTGTATAGCTGAGCGAGAGCATTCAATTAACCGTTTCCTTGACGAAAATTGCTTTGAGAATAAGGCTAGTGGGAACCAGCTATATGTGTACAATGCAAGCAACAATGAGAGGTATCCATGTCTATGGTTAATTACCCCAGCCCCACCATGAATGCTATTTACCTAATGATTTATAGGACATCAGTGTAATTTTGTTTAGGTGTACCTAAACTTTTGACTGGTAGAGTACCTTGCTTTCGACATTAGTATCATCAGAGGTTTTCTCTTCGGCGGTTTCTTCCTCGGTGGTTTTATCTGTCGTGGGTACCTCGTCCCTGCCTCCGGCACTAGCACGTCGCTGCTGCTGCTGCTGTTTGACGCTTCTTACTGTTGGGGAAGTTGACCTCACGAGGGCAGCAGTCACTTGGGTGCTGTCAGAGGGCCACTGTGGGCAAATCTTGTCAACTGTTTTCAGAGAAAGACAAGCAAAAGCATTATTGTATGATGTTTTTGACAAAGGATTTATAAATGACTGAAACCTCAGGAGATTGAAACCTCAGGGAGAATGAAACCCCAGGGTGTGCACCCCCAGGGTGTACACTCCCAGGGTGTGACACCCTAAGAGGTGAAACTTCGGGTACAAAACACCACAGAAACTAAAATGGTACTGTAGGAAGTGGTGTAATCTCTCAACAACCATACTGTGCACAGGCTAATCCAGGTTTTTATTCATTGGAAATTCTGCTGTATGACGATGGCATAATACTGTTCAAATACAGCTAGCTGTACATAATCGAACGTGCATGTCAGGGGTCAACAAGGTTGTGTTTAGATTTGTTACACAGTCACGGCAACTTGAGACACCACCACTAGTGTGCAAAGATTGAAAATGATTCTTACCAAGTACTGGATGAGTAGGCTGCGCCACTGATGGCATCCCAGATGGGTGTGGCATGCCCGATGGGTGTGGCATCCCGCATGGGTGTGGCATCCCGCATGGGTGTGGTGTCCCTGATGGGTCATCGCTGCTGCCTACTAACTCTGCCTTCCACCGTTGACGGAAACTCGCTAGCTCGTACTCAATCTTCGATTCGTCGTCGTCAATCTGTTCGACTTTCTCACCTTCTTCAAATGAGTCTCGTCGGATAAAGGGTTCTTCGTGAGCCTAAGAATAGAATTTCGTGGATTTGTGATATTAGTGAGAAGGCTGGGTATGCCTAAAGTACAAAGGTCGGGTGGCTTTCTCAAAATGTTTCTGAATGTTGTATTGGCCATATTTTACAACTTTCTAACTTCCAAAGGCCAAAATCCGGAGCAACTCCAGAATACACGTTCACCACATCCGTTTCTAAAATTACCTCTTGTACCCAGCCTTCACATCACAATTACAAGGGAACCAGACTAGACATAAAATAGTGAATGGACAGGTATCCAGGAGTTTAGCCCAAAATCCATTTAGGGAAAAAGATCCTGTCTTATGTAATTGACAAGGCTACTGACTGCCCTAATCATACTGGACTGGTACTGGACCTAGGATTCGTAACGGTAAAGCATTTTAGCCTTAGGCCTAGGCTACGCAATAAGTTAATAGGCCTAGCCCTGGCCTAGGCTTACGCATGCATTTATTTATTAATTTTACCATTAATTATTCACGTTTAAATAAGAGTAATACATTACCATTTATCCTGCTTCGGTCTCATATGACCACTTAAAACCTCTCAATCTCTATCAGAGAAGCAAACGACGCAGTTTAAAAACTTTAAAAACCTCAAAAATGCTGCCATATTTCGATTCGAGTCATGTACTTTCGACCGACAACAACCCGCCCAGGTACTAGGCGTTAACCAAAGATAGTAGAGCGCCGCCTACGGCGCGCTTTACGATCTTTGGCGTTAACGCAGTACCGTATGTGCCAGCGCCTCCAACGGCCCATGGTAGGCCTAATGTCGATCGTGTACGCAGAAAAAGAGCGCCCTCAGTTACCCTAATAGCCGTTCAGTTTTCTGTACAGCGAAATCGCGAAGTCGAAGACCGCCCTCTGTCAGTTGTAAAAACTACTATTTTCTCACTATAGCCTCAATGCTATAGCATGGTGTATCAATCCTTCCTAAAGATGTATATTTTCCTAAGTTGTTGAATACGAGTTATCCTGCAAACAATCTTACAAAATTACACTGTGAGCCTACATGTAAATGATCGCAAGAATATACCCAATAACTTGCACAACTTTGTTTACCTATGCAATTTTAATTGGGTCAACATAACAGGCTAACTGCCACCTATAGTGGGTCAACAACACAGGCTTGCTGTCACCCAGTGGGTCAACAACACAGGCTCACTGCCTCTTTGTGGGTCAACAACACAGGCTCACTGCCACCTAGTCGGTCAACAACACAGGCTCACTGCCACCTAGTAGGTCAACAATACAGGCTCACTGCCTCCTTGTGGGTCAACAACACAGGCTCACTGCCACCTAGTGGGTCAACAACACAGGCTCACTGCCTCCTTGTGGGTCAACAACACAGGCATACTGCCTCCTTGTGGGTCAACAACACAGGCTCACTGCCACCTAGTCAGTCAACAACACAGGCTAACTGCCACCCACATGGGTCAACAACACAGGCTCACTGCCACCTAGTAGGTCAACAATACAGGCTCACTTCTACCTAGTGGTTCAACAACACAGGCCCACTGCCACCTAGTGGGTCAACAACACAGGCTCACTGCCACCTAGTGGGTCAACAATACCGGCCCACTGCCACCCGGTGGGTCCACAATAGAGGCTCATTAAAGGGGTACTATCTCAACTATTCTGTGTGTCAAATTTCACAAATTCACGAACGAGCCATTTTGTGATTTACCAAGCTTAAGTAATTAGCCCCAAGTTTATTATTTTCCACAAGAAGGTAATACCGATAGAAGAGATGCAGCTAAGATTTTCTTTTCTCTTGGTTATCGACTGATGAGACTGTAGAAGACTACGAGTTATGCCAGAGACGTTGCAGCACATTTTCTGTTAAGTTTCAGGTTTACTCTTATCGGAGGATGAGATGGAAGATGACTACATCCACCAGAAACTGACAGAGAAGCTAGTGGTGAGTGACCTAACGTAGTGCCAGCATCCAGGGGGAATGTAGAGCATCTCACCAGGTCTTAGAATCTCTTCTTGATACTCAGCTGATGAGAAGAGAGGAAATCTGGACAAATCTGGTTTCTCAACATCCACCTGGCTGGTGTTGAGCAGAAGCCGACTTTGGTGCGGGTACACACTGGGGGTCATGTCGGCAGTGTACAGACGGACAAACTTCTCACCGACGACCTGGGATAGGCAGTTGTGCTTTGGATCAGTGTGGAGAGGGGAGACGGTGCCGGCAGGTCCAAACCAGGCATTGATGTCGACTTGACAGCCTGTGTCATCGTCAGTGATATCGGTTGTGTCATCGGCCGTATCATCACCCATGTCCTCGTGCAGGCAGCAGTAGTCCGGAATACAGATGTCCTCTTTCAATTCAGGAATCTGGTCAAAGAGCTGATGCTGCGCTAAATAGCCAACTTGAGGATCGTCTCCAGCCTGCGGCTCGTCTCCTTCTATGTACTTTGCGATGAAGTCAGATAACGTCATTAGAGACTGCGACCATGTTTCGTCCGTGTACTTAGCTCCGAGCTCTACAGGGACCGTTCTGCGACCGGCTGCTTGACGCAGGTAATCCAAACTCCATTTTCTACCGCCCATCGCTGGCCAGTGATCCATAGCATCCTGTATGATGACAGGGCGTTTGGTCTTCATATAGGCAGATTGAAAGTAAAGTAAGGATGGACACACAACTCTGGGGATCTTGCGGTCTTTGGATATTACTGGGCGTATCCGATGCGCTAGTGTTACTTTACCTGAACTCAGATCGGGCCGAGTAGAGCTGATTCCTGCAGATGTATCACATGATGGCGTTCTGTGCAAGGTCTGTAATTCCTGAGCGAGGCGACCCAAGATGTTTCCCATCACAGGGGCTCCCATAAGTATCCCTTTATCACAGGCCATCAGAGCGCACTCAGCCACGCAACCGGCCCCTGCCGGATCGCACAGTAGGCTCACAGCTTTGAACAGGGATGCATAAGAATATACACGTCTCCACGTTATATCCACATCTTTCCAGTGTCCCGTGTTAAGCTTTTCCCAGGTGAGGTGAAGGAGTTCATTCGACAGAGCTAGACATTGGGACGGCCGGATGATGGCGAGCATCCTTGCACACTCACGGAGGAGAAAGTAGACATCGCAACCGATCACTTTCTGTTCGTTTTTCCCTAGCTGTAAATCGGTGATGGTTGAGGGAACTATATGTCTAACGATAGATGGAAGGTTCTCCATGATTTTTAGGTATCAGTGAGTAAAATGATTCTGCAGAAACGTGTTTTTGAATACGTCAAATTCATGGTCAAATTAAATAATGGGCCATACAAATAGCGCCCTCGTGCGCGCACAGCTCGAACGTGGGCGACACACACATCGTACATGATATACTGTCTGTACATTGCATAAAGTTCCTCCATGCATGCTCATCGTACTCAGATCATTTACTGAATTCAGTTTGGCAGCGACACGTTCCTTCTCATAACGAGTTATTTCAAAGTCCAATATTAAGTCATGGCTTCAGCGACTAAGCTAGAAATGGTCAACCGTCAATTGAGGTCGGTTTTGCTGTCTGAAAAAGCAGGAATAGCTGTCAGCCGGCTGCAAGGTAGGCCTAGGCCAGGGGTAGGCTAAGCCGTCCTCGCTGCGGCGCCGGATGGCGTCCCGAGACCCGCCAATAACTAAAAGCCACGTTTTCGTTACTGCATGGAGAATTTTACCAATGGTCCATGCTCCGATACCGACACAAGTATCGGATATGCCCCTGATACCAGCCTTAAATGTGTCTTTCTCAACTGATTCCTATTAATTTGGGTATTCCTCAGTAAATTTGGGGGGGAATAAACGAAGGGAAACCCGCATTTAGCAGTACTCCAGTAGCACCCAAATTTTTGCCAAATTATGATTGACTTGTAAAAATTGGTTTCGGAACATCTTCACTGATTTTTGCCGAACTGCTTGTTGCTTATGAATGTAGACGGCTTATTCAGTTTATCCTAATTTGTAATCTGTAGTAAATCCCTTATAAATCTATAATCAAGCGAACTCCATGCAAAACCACTGACATTATTTTCAATTTTGCTTCGCAGGGGAATATCGTGGACTGACTGGGGAATTTCTTCCCTTCAAAGAGTTTGGCTTTCCTACTCTTGAAGCGTACTTGAGCTCCATTCCGAATGTGGCCAGTTTAAAACGGTACGATCTATGGTTTGACTATACCTGTAATGTCTGTAAAATTTAATGATGTAATAATTAATACATGTTTAGATGTTAACTACAGTACTATGTAATGAACATGCATTGGCCTGTTGAACTGGGCTCGTGCCGTTGACCTGGGAGCATGCTGTTGCCCCCTGGCACGCACTAACGTTGTTTTGGCAATAATTTCATTTTCTGCGGTCGTCTTAAAAAAGAATCAATTGTGTGACCCTCTGCAAAAATGAGTCACATATTGCAAAACATAATTTCATTTGATTTATACTTTATCCAAGACCTCACAAACATTAAAACCTAGTATTGTTTTTCAAAATTACTAACTAAAAATGCTACAGGTGTCCACAAAATATGAAAATGAAGGTGGTATTGTGATCTTTATAAATATAACTGAAATAAAGTTTTTCAGCGGGTCAGAATTTTGTACATGCTTTTGATTATCTGTGTTTTTATGTTGATGGTTTGTGTACCCCTCAGTGGGCCCAGCGATGCCTTGATATGTACAGGAGTAGCAGATGACACAACGCAGCACATAGCAAGCCTTGTTAGTCGTCAGAAAAGCAAGAAAAAGAACAGGGTAAGGGTAAGATGGTTGGGTTCCATTTACACCCAAACCTCCAAGGAACGTAAGGGAGAAATTCATCAAATCTTTTAAAATCTCCCCTGTTCATAGTGTGGAGGCATGACGTGCATACTGCAAAGTAAACTGGATACTAGAGAGGTTCCGCATACCTCACAAGTATAGATATGGTTAGACATATTAAAAACGTATCAGTTTGCTGCTTATGAATACGCTACAATGTTCGGAAATATTGTGTACATCAGGTACATGTCACAATGTGGCACAAAGTGATGTCATATTTGTACGCGTAAACGCCACATGCCTCTCTAATGTTGAGTACATTCTGCCGCTGGTGGGGAGAGGATTAATGAATGCGATTCATGGTGGTCTTTTCATTTCAGATTGGCATAAAAGCCAAGGCTGGCGGCCGGTACCACAACCCAGCCAGTTACTTCTCACGTCCGAAACCAATCTACTCCACCTACAACAAACCGAAACCTGTGAAGCCGATGATAAGAACCTCTCCAAGTTTCACGTACAACAGGAACGGGCCCTCTTCGAGATTCACGAATCCGCAGAAACCTGTGAAATTCACGGCCGTGCAGAATCCGGCGAGACCCGTCCAGTCGGTTAAGCCTTCCTACCAGCTGGATACAAATTACAACCAGTCGTCTCCATCCATTCCGGCGATAGATAAGGAGATAGTCGCGGCAGCGGGTCGCGGTGCAAAACCGTCCGCGCCTGCCGCGCCGAAAAAGCCGCACACCAAGACGTTGGCGAGTAATAACAATGTCACGTCCGCCGGCAAACCTGGTCCGTGGTCGGGAAAGCTCGGCTCAAAGAAGACCACAAATGAACTGAACAAGGAGTCGGCTAAGCCGGTCTTTGAGAATCTGTATATTACTGTGGAGAACGATGTTAGCCGCGGAAAGGAGAAGGGGAAAGCGAAGGGGAAACCGATTGTCAGAGGGAAGAAACCCGAGTGGCAATCGACGTTTGATGTCCCGCCGCGATTTAAGAAGCGAACCTCTCCAGGAGGACTAGTCCAACAAGGTCCAATATGCGGTAAATCTTGTCTAGTATTGTATTGGGCAAATAGCTGTCTTGTAGTTTAACCTTTCCCGAAATAAGGAAAACAAAATTTAGCATCAATAAGACAGAATCTTCATGTTGTAGTAGACACCTTTCCTTGGATCTCACACGACATGCTAATCCATTGCAGGTTTCATACCGATTTCATTTGTTTTCTACGTAAGATCGAGAGGTGATCGTTAATGTCTGGGGAAGTCCCTCCTCACCGGCCGGTTCTGCGAGTTCTGGTAGTTCATCCAGTTCCGACCAGACATCTCCACGACATACGGTGGATGAACCCCAGGTTGACAGTGCAACAGCAAATTGGATCCAACAGGTACAATGCCAGCACAGTTTTGACCCCCAAAAATGTGCATGTAAAAGCAGATTTGAACCCCCACCAAATTGCCCAATCCCTTTACATAATTATTCCGAAACCTTCGTGTCCCTTGGACCATAGTGTTAGTCAGTGGGGTCTCTTAGTGTACTTTACATTTCTCCACCATCCACAGACTCTTCGTGAGAAACCTAATGGTGTATGGTCTAGTGCCCTGTGTAACATGCACAAGGAGGAGTTTGGTAGAGAGCTGGATGCCAGCATCGTTGAACAGATGTCCAAGCTTAGTCTCATCCAGAAGGAAAGGTATGACACCCCCTCCCCCCAGTACGACACCCCCCTCCCCCCAGTACGACACCCCCCTCCCCCCAGTACGACACCCCCCTCCCCCCAGTACGACACCTCCTCTTCCCCCCAGTACGACACCTCCTCTCCTCCCAGTGCAGCACCCCCCTCGCACGGCACCGCCTGCACAATATTGATTCACTACATGCAACCATGACGTAATCACGTCTTTGAAACCAAAATGTGATTATTGTTTTGTTTTGTTGACCGACAACCAGTACCATGAACTGCGACATCCTCTACCCGAAGCTCACCATCCAGGTCAGGGAGTCGCCCAGATCCAACACGAGCAAGAGGTCGGTGAACTTTGGGGCCGGGGATGGACATGGGATTATCGGCGAAAACTATGAAAACCAACTGGTCCAGTTGGTCTCTGAAGAGAGGTTAGTTGGCATATTGTGGTTCACCCAAGGGACAGACCATTCTACAGATTGGTCAGGGCGTGTCCAAAGTTTTCAATTTGTTCACGGCTCTTCACAAAGTACTACCGGTACTACTTTTGCCCGGGATGTTGCGTGCAAACTGTGCGTGCGTGCGCACGTGCGTGCGTACTCGCTGTGTGGTAAAATCAATGCTCGCGGATTATTTTAACTCTGCTGAAATTGAAAAGCAAACAGATGTTTTACAACAGGTGAACAAAAAAAATGTTCTCAACAAGAATGTTTTTGAGAACTTTATATTTTTGGTGAAGAAAAAAAAACAGGCTACCCAGTATTCCCAATGATGACCTCACTAGAGGGCGCTGTTCACCAACGATCGTAGCACCGACAGTACCTGCGCTTCAACTGCCAGAGGACAGTGAGTGGATCGCCTACATCGCCTACATCAGGAGCCTGTCTGATTTCTACGTCCTACTTATCGGAGATGACTACTCGGTACTTCAAATTCTCTTCTTTGGGTTTGAAGATGTGTCACCTTAAGAAATATTTGTAAATGTCAAATTTACAACTTTGTAGGTTTCCTCTTGTAATTTATAGCAATTTATTCATATAAGAAAAAAGAAAATACTTTCCGTGAATGGATATATATTATCGTGTTATATTTTTATTTTAAAGCTATCAAGGGCAAACCTACGCAAATTACCAATCCGACATTTAAATTATTTCAATTACAATTATTTTTTCGGGTTGAAATCGGTCTGAAATTGGATAGTAAATCTTTAATGTCATTGGTTTTACATTGCAGACACTTTTTACTGAAACAAGAATCCCAAAACATTAATTAACGGTACTGAAATTTTTTGAATATATTATTATTATAAAAAAAAAATTAAGTTGCCTTGGCTTGGAATCAAACCACAAATCTTTCAAGTGGCAGTCCAGCACTTTTACGATTGAATAATAACAGAATAGCCGCACCAGTCGATGTTCCCTGAATTCTTCTGTAACATACATCCATATTTTTTTACCGGAAAGAAATTTTCTGTGGTTTATTATGAAGGAACAACTGATAATCCTGGAGGAAGAGATGCGAATGTTCTATTCGTGCAGTACGTGGTCGCTAACGGAGAGACCCGAGGTGGATGCGTGTTACGCTTCGGAGTTTAATCGGGAGTGGCTTAGAGTTCAGGTCATAGAGGTCAACGGAGATCAGGTAGATCAACATATTGTGTGTATACATTTAAAACATTCCTCAAAAATATTTTTTTTGGGGGGGGGGTCACGTTTTCTCTTGTGCTGCAAATCTGCAACTTGAGGCTCAAAATCTTGGCATATATCCAATGATTAGCAGCACAGTGGCTTAGTGTCCAGTGTCCGTCGGAAGTTGGATCTTGAAGGCCGGGGTTTGAAATGTTCTTTATTCCTGATGGTACAGGTCAAGTGTTTTCTCCTAGACCATGGAGACACCGAAATGAGCAGCATAGACTGTCTGAGGCCACTGGCTGAACACTTCCTACAACTACCCTTCCAGGTACCACTAAATTTGCTTTCATAAATCATTGGTGCCTTTGTGAATGTGAATGAACTGCTTCAGGCCAATCAGTGTCGATTCTTGCACTATTCGAGGCCACTCTAACTCCCACGGTTGGCTGTGATTGGCTGTTTGTTGTCAGGTGATCCACTGCAGACTACGGCACAGCGAGCAGGTTGCCCATGACGATGGAATGGCGTTGCAGATGTTCTGTCAACTGGCGCTGGGGAAGCGACTGCTAGCCGAAGTACTATCACGGTGAGATGGCCAACCTTACTAGTGATTCCCCAGACACCAGCCCTCTAATTATTACTCGCAGCGCAGTTGTCTTGTCGTTAGACCAGCCATTTCTACTCTCTCGATATAAAGGTCTGGAGTTTGATGCTGACCGTGTTGTATTCCTGGATAAAACGCTTTCCAAATGATGACTAAAGCATACTTGTTGAAACTTGGAGAACTGAAACACATTGCTGTATTACGCAGACCAGAGAATGACCTAGAGCCAACTGGTTGGAACATTGTAGATTTTGATAAGAAGTTCATAGTGCAATGTCAACGCTCTTTCTATATCGCTAATCTATTTACCTTTTGTTTGCAGAGATGGAGACCGTATTGAGATGGACCTTTTTGATGACTCGGACATTTCGATCTTCGAGCAGTGCATAACAGCAGGCATATAGGCTCATATGCTATTAAGACGTGTTTTTCTTTTTATTACTTTAACGTTCATTTGTTTTTATTCAGTTCAGGTTGTACTGCATCCGCACGTAGCCATTCGTTCAGTCAGTGCTGTGTGTTACAAAACGATATCGTCACTAAATTATTATTATTATTAAGACAGAAATAACACGGCAGAACAAGAACTGCTTAGCATCTTTAATATGCAAAATTACTTCTTTTTATATGACAATTATGGTAAAACTTCCATTCTACTGTTTCCTAAACATACTCACCATAAGAAATACATCTACTTTTTCCTGTGTTGTATGCAGTTTAATTTCAATTCTATTCGTTCACAATTAGTTTATTTTATTATAGACCTATTGTTTTATGTTCCAGAAAATAAGCATACGTACAATTACAATTAGGAAAAATTTCAAATATTTAAAAGACAAATATTAAAAGACAAATTTAATTTAAAAAATCACATAGATGACCAACAGAAAACATTTACATAAAACCAGCATCGTACACCGAAAGAAATGGTTAACGTATGTCATGTGTAGTGAACCATGCCAATGCCCTGTTCCTACTAAATTCAAATTTTAGAAACTCAATATAATTCGTTACTGTACTCTATTCTGTGAAAATGTGTCTGATGTAGGAAAATCCGAAAACTTTCCTTCCTAACTTTGCTATGCTAGGTGTGCGTGTGGCATGATGCAGTTTAAAAGCTGACAAAATTTAGAGACGTCTGCACATAGGGATAAAGCTTTTCAGGTTTAATTTGGTGCATATTGAAAAAGATAATTTAGAACTGTATAATTTAATTATTGTATTAACGTAAATTTGCTTTTCTAGCCTCAACTCCCCCCTCCCTAACTTTAAAACCCTCACCCCTCACCCTCGCCCCAAATGCCAAAAATAAATACTAAGGGGGTTTTAAATACCAACAGCAGGTTAGGGGGTTAAGAAAAGTATTCATACTGGTTGACTCCGGGTAGGTTGTCTTAATTTTTAAAACGTTATTACTTTATTGTACAAACTTTATGTATAGTATTGATTGTTTATTAAACATTTTTCGGCAGACAACGTTTTGGTGGTGTGGCTTACATTAATACTCATTTCCTACTCGAAATTTACGAAATCCCTTTCCATCATCGCGTTTCACGGTTGGTCGTTTTCTCACTGTAATTATTAGCAGCCTACAGTTTCTTGTTGTATCGCTCGTAAAGTCTTTTGTTTCCCAATGCCGGTCGATCGATGGAA
>JAVCKS010021998.1:0-13737 GCA_032273685.1 Pteraster tesselatus | reverse complement strand
ATTTTCCTGGGGTGACGTAGCATCACGTGACCAATATTTGTAGGAAAATTCGCGCAACTTGTAAGCAAGTCAATAATGGAAACGGATATTTCAAACCACATTTACCCCATAATGAAGGCACATTTTTCAATATTTTTTTGGGCAATGGAAATTATGGACCAAGAAGCAGTCAACAGCACCAGAATCGTTAAAACTTAGCACCCCCCCCCCCTAGAACTACTACTTTAAGGCGCCACAACCTAATCAGGGGCGGATTCAGGATTTTTGAAAGGGGGTCCAATCCGATTGTTAATCTAATTTAATCTAATAATTTACTGTTTTAAGTGCACCTTATACAATTATCTCAGCACACTGTACACTTATATAAAAGCTTTTTCAATAAAATAGTACCAGTAAAAGTTAAAATGGTAAAAAGTTCAAAATTAAAGCAAACAACGACTACCATAGTAAGAACAAAATCAATGATTTTTAACCAGTGTCTCAAAGGATTCATAGTTATGGGCTGCACGAATTTTTGATGGAAGATCATTCCATTCAATGGGAGCAACAAGAGAGAATGCACGATTACCACAGTACTTATAGTCATGATATAATTGGAGGTGGAGGCTCCAAACGAATCTCACTACTCTTCCTTGTTGTTCTCTGCGGAACACGAACACCAACAAGGTCAGTGAGGTAGATCGGTGAAGTGACATTCTCAATTATTTTATAAGTAATAGCAAGAATTTTGAATCGAATCCGCTGTTCAACTGGCAACCAATGAAGATCCCGAAGCACAGGAGTAATACTCTCACGAACTCTGTTTCCAGGTATCAGTCGAGCAGCAGAATTCTGAATGAGTTGTAAATATTTTGAGGTTGATTTGACTGAAGTCCGAAAAGCAGACTATTACAATAGTCCAACCTGGAGGTCACAAAAGCATGAACAAGTCTCTCGGTTGCAGATTAATCCAACATTTTTCGAACCTACCCAATCTTCCATGAGGCAAATGACGCCGATTTACACAAACTTGTTACATGGTGCTCCGATGCTCGTAGCAGAGTCCAACAAAACTCCAAGATCTCGTAATTTAGACGAAACATGGACCTGAACATCACCCACCCGCACGCCGACCGTGGCAGCACCATCGGACGCAGTCTTAAAGGCCCAGTCCACCAACTTCAATTCTAATGAAGCGGAATTCTCTATGTTTATGAAGATCAAATCCGTTTTTGCTGCCGAGTTACGCCCATTACAAGCGCGACAAAAGAGCCGCTTTAGATGCGTCATCTATATGCCGTCATGATGTCACAACAGGGGCCGGTCGCGCGGTGCGTGTTTAAATTAACGTGTTTGAGAATAGCCTAATTGTGACGACGGCACGACGCGTTGGCAGGACGCGACGGCACGACGCGTTGGCAGGACGCGACGGCACGACGCGACGAGGCGACGACACGACGGCACGACGCGACGCACCTTTGTTCTCTTTAGAACACCATACGAACATTCATCAGCCCCATGGCTAGGTGGGCGTAGGCCTACTTCGTAAGGGGAAATGGCGGATTGCACACTATCGATCGGGACTGGGAGAGTCATCAAATTAGTTAAAAATGGGCAGCCATGCATAGGTAGTCATTTTCACCCTATCCAACATAAGCATTCATCTTGCTTTTTTTTCAATACATTATTTTCTATCATGTAATTTGGTCATGGATAAACTGGGTTACGAAAAACGATGCATGATTATGCTCACACCTACTGTAAATAATGCAAATAACTGTAAAAGGACAAATTGTTAATGCTCATAAATTTATGTAAATCTGAACTAATAATGGACAGTGAATACAGATTAACCAAAATCACATGTGTTACCCCCCTACCCCCCATACGCCCCGTACCCCCGAACAATGTTGGTTTGGTTGGCACACAAACGAAATGTTTCACCAACATTGTATGGGGGTATGAGGGGTATGGGCGGTATAAGTGGAGGGGGGGGGTTATGGCGGTATGGGAGGGGGGGGGGGGGAACGCGAACTAAGATGACTGCAAACCGTACTACATTATGTAAATTGGTTTTAATTCCACAAAGAGCACTATTGAGGGTAAACGCTATTGTTCAACATGCCTACATTAATTTACACTAAGTGCAATTATGGTAACTCTCAAAGGAAAGAGCTACGCACGTTGGATATGTAGGCCTACATTGTTGACATATCTTCCGTGTTTGTTTTCTATTGTGTAATCGCCGGTTGCTACAAACAATGCAGTCACGTTTTCTTCCCGATGGATTTTGGCCAGGATAATGCAATCTCATCTCACCCCCGATACCCGAACAACAATTACAAATATTAGACTGCAAAATATTTGTTTTCATGGTTTAATCTTGGTGGGTTGTGCGGCCACACACACCGGAACACCCGGCTACTACCATAAATTAATACTCATCAACGTAATAACTAAACAAATTATTATCAACTTAAATGGCTTGATTCGACACTTTCTGAACTCATACGTACTTATGCACAGTTAGGCATTTCGAACCATGTAACCTGTACCAAAAAACGGTGCTCGTAGTATTCGCTGACTCACTAAAGCGGTGTTCAATTCAATGTGTATACATAAAACCATGTAAAGTATGAAATTTGCTGTATTAATATAAGGAAAAATAAATTGGCAATATTTGTTGGTTTGTTCCCGTAAAAACTCATACAGGGTTATATATGCCAAAAACCGTTCCGTTAACCAATTCGCCAAACCAACTGTTGGCACGACTAACTCCGACCTTGAGATAGGCGAAAAACAGAGATAAAAAAGAAAACCTCCTATAAGGACGAAAATCACTCTGAAAATTCCTATCCGACCCTCTATATCGATCGAGCGTCTTGCAAAAGACCAACAAGCTCCAAGGCGGATTTTTCCTTTTGATAATTTGTTATAGCTAAACATAAATACCTAACCATAAAGGTAGGAAATTGAATACAATAAATAATACAAGTTTTTACGTCTAACAGAAATTCGAATTATACGAAACAATAATGTAACTGGAATACAATAAAATAATACAACTTTTTACGTCCGACAGAAATTCGAATGATACTAAATATCAATACATGTATATTTAAATGGCACATAAGGCGATCGAAAAAATTAACTCTGTCCATGTGTGTGTGTGTGTGTGTAGCGTTGTAACCGCGAATGGCTTCACCAACCTTCAACTACCGTTTAAAGCACATTATTCTGTGCTTCACTGCACATCGGCGCTTCACTGCACATGCAATGCCCATTGCATAACGCTTGTCAACAAAGCGATCTTACACGTACGATGAGATAATAATTCTCTTTTCTACCTGTGCCAAAGAGAATTTATCATTTTCTCCATCAGCCGGACAGGGTTATTAATATTCGCATTGGAAGGTCTACAATGCAGCATTATATTACGTTCCCAACCTGCGAGCAGGCCATCTACAACTTAAAGACGGAAGTCAAGATTATTGAGACGAATTGTTCGTTGGTACGCTGTTGACAATTTCCGTGGCATTAAGCAGGCATATGTTCAACAAACTGAGAAACACTCGTTTCCAGCATTTCACACTCATGTGTGTTTGTGCACTCATTAAACTCATTAACCCTTAGACCAATCTCCTTGACTGACAGCTTTGCAAAAATAGGAGAGTGTTTTATAGTGAACTTTGTTCCGGATGATATTTAGGATAAGATTGACCCTCAGCAATTTGGCAATATCAAAGGCATTTCTACTTCCCATTACTTAGTTAGTCTCCTCCATTCTCTTTACCAATGTGCTGACAGTGTCGGCAACGTGGGGACGGTGGTTCTCACAGATTTCACCAAGGCGTTTGTTATGATTGATCGCAACAACCTCATTGAGAAATGTATCCGCCTGGGAGTCCGTAGATCTATCGTTCCTTGGTTGTGTGACTTTGTCAGTGACCGCGTCCAATGTGTGCGCTACAAGCAAGCACTCTCAGATTACAAAGTTCTTAGGGGAGCTCTCCCTCAAGGTACCAAACTCGGCCAATTGGGTTTCAAGTTGTTATTAATGATGCTGCTCAAGATTTGGGGGAGAAGATCAAATTTTGGAAATAATGTGGATCACTTGACACTGGCTAAAAATCGCTCGTGTCACCAGTCTAGTGGACTGCAAGACGCTCTTGATAAATAAAGCGAATGGACAAATACAAACAAACTCAGCTTGAATCCTTCCAAGTGCCAGGCCATCTAAACATGTTTCAAAACAAATCCCCCACCACATCCTGAGCTAAGCATTGGGGGAGTCCCTCTGAAATTTGTACCTGAGACAGAGATACTTGGAGTTTGGATTTAGAAAATTCTGGAGCACCTGCAAAAACGTGATTGTAGAACCATTTTAGGACAACGCTACACTCATTATGCGGATGCTATCCAGATGTGCGGACTTGGGGCTCTTTCTGATACGAGGGAGGATCAATGTCTCAGGTTTGCCAAGAGTCTTGTCCACTCAGAGCGGACAAGGGACCTCCTACCTCCAACCAGACTGGACTCTCATGCACAGTCTCAGTCTCTATTAACCTGTTAAATAAGTAAAATCTCCTTGAGTAGTTTTATACTCTTTTAAATTATTGTTATAACCTTGTATTTTTGTTCCCCTTTTCTAAGTGTTGAATGATCTAAAATAATTATGAGTAATTATTGAATTGTAATGTGCCATGGAATTTGACCTTATGGTCTCAATGTGGTAATGTTAAAAAAATATACAATATATAATGTGCATAGTATTGATAAATGTCTGTACTATGCGAGATCAGTTCCTTTCATGAATCTGTTGTTTTTATCTACGGATTGGGCTTAGCAATTTCACGCAATCCACTTTTACTCTTCTTATACCGAATTTGTTTTGTAATTACTTGGCAATCACCATCATTTGTTAGGAGTTCAACATGTTTGTTATCGTTCCAAACAGTGCATAACAGACCAGCCTTTTCATACAATTTAGTGTTATGCCCTTTTTTCATTCGATTAATTTTCGAATGGGCATTACGAGGAATTTCCAGTGCACGCACGGGACTACAACATTCAAATCCTAGTTGAGAGAGATGGGCTGTTAAAGTAATTATCACAATAAATGACGTGTCCTTTCTTGTCAAGGCTATGACGACTTTTCCTGGGATGGTTAGGTCAGCTGGCATTTTGAGGACGATGAATCTACAGGTGGCTTTCTTGAAGTCTTGGTAGCAGCTCCTGTGTACAGGTTCCAAGAACATGTGTAACCCGTCTCCGACTCGTTCAAAGAGAATGCCTTCATTCCCCATTTGACGATTTTCTTGGCATGTACTGAAGAAATCCAATTCGTCCCTTAAATTTAAGCATACTCTCACCAAGTGATAAGTTCTGTCCAGTGTAATAGAGGCTGCGAAATTTGGAAAGGAGGACATCTAGCAGAGGCCTAACTTTTTTAGGCTTGTAACATCCAGAGGCTGGTTCTGGCAACTGGTTGTCGGAAAGGTGAACAAATTGCGTAATCGAACTAAATCTATTTCTTTGACATTATGGGTGATTAAAGTGGCATTCGTATAGCTTCATATGTTGTGGTCACCTGTATATACTGTACGGAGGCGACTTGTTGATGCCCATGTAGCAAGCAGTAGTGCTACAAATTCCTTTATTTAAATGACGTCAGTCGGAGGCCAGAGGGATTCTGAAAGAGTTTGTTCTGCGTAGCGGTTTGTTTTGTCTACCAGCATTATCTAGACCGCACTGCAAAGAAACAACTGGAAGACCTGAGGGTTAATTAGGCCTGTGAAGTCACGTGTAGGGCCATGATCTCCGGTGAATTGCATCGGCTTCCTATTCCGATGACTGATCTCTTTCCAACTAGATCTGAAGTCTGCTTTCCTTCCTGTTAACTGATCCTTGCCACCATCCCAATCCTCTGACATACAGCAAAGGAAAGTGGCAGGGAAACGACCAAGCCAGTGGCTAGCGACGACAGGTCCCACTGGCAATGACACTACGAGTCGTCTCTTTTACGTCACAGATAAGCAATCGGGGAGACGTTTCCCCATCGATACAGGTGCAGAGATAAGTGTGTTGCCACCCACTCCAAGCGACCGCAAACATCCATCTAACCTCCAGGCTGTTAACAAGTCACCCATAGCGACTTTTGGAGAACGATCTCTAACACTTGACATCGGTCTACGTCGAGCTTATTCTTGGGTTTTTATTATTGCTGAATTGTCTATAGCAATCATCGGTGCTGATTTTTTGAGACATTTTGGCTTGTGTGTCGACGTAAAGCATCATCGGCTCATTGACACCACGACCAGCTTGAACGTTCAAGGGATTTGCACAGCGAGTGATTCACCCAGTCCTATGATCACCGTACCTGATGTGGCATCCAGCTACAGCACATTATTACAGCAATATGTGGACATCACTCGACCTTGTTTCAGCGAAACAGCATTGCGACACGACGTCACGCATCATATTCGCACGAGCGGCCCATCAGTCGCATCTCGTCCCCGTCGACTTGCTCCTGACAAGTTTAAGATAGCTAAAGCCGAGTTTAACCACATGCTCCAAATGGAGATCATCCGCCCATCTGATAGTTGTTGGTCGTCTCCCTTACACATGGTGCCCACAAAGTCGGGAGACTGGCGTCCCTGCGGAGACTACCGTGCATTGAACCGAATTACGGTGGCAGACAAATATCCCATTCCGCATATCCACGACTTTGCCTTGACACTGCAGGGAAAAACAATGTTTTCCAAAGTCGACCTCATCAGAGCATACCATCAGATCCCCGTCGAGCCAACCGATGTGCTTAAAACAGCCGTCACAACCCCATTCGGCTTGTATGAATTCACACGTATGCCATTTGGCTTGAGGAATGCAGCCCAAACTTTCCAACGCTTTATAGATCAGGTGGTCCGGGGGCTAGATTTTGTGTACGCATATATTGGTGACCTCCTGATAGCCAGCACCAGTGTTGAAGAACATCATTCTCACCTACATCAGTTGTTTGAACGACTGCAAGAATATGGGGTAGTGATCAATCCCAAAAAAGAGTCAATTCGGCGCCAGTTCACTGGAGTTCCTCGGACACCACATTTCGGAACACGGCATTCGACCTTTACCTACCAAGGTCTCATCCATTCAGGAGTTTCCCCAGCCACAGTCATTACGCCAGCTTCGGGAATTCCTCGGAGTGATAAATTTCTACAGGCGCTTCATCCCACACTGCGCACAACTAGTTCAGCCCCTCACGGATTTGCTAGCAGGCCAACCCGCAAGGGCCAAGGTAACGCTAGCACTACCACCAAAAGCGGCAGAGGCTTTTACAGCAGTTAAGTTGGCACCGGCACAAGCAACACTGTTGGTGCACCCTCACCCCGATGCCCCATTGTGTCTTATGGTCGACGCTTCGGATGTTGCCGTTGGTGGAGTACTCCAGCAGATGATCCATGGAGATTGGCAACCTATCGCATTTTTCTCCAAACGACTTCAGCCAGCTGAGAGAAAGTACAGCACTTTTGGTCGCGAACTCCTCGCTGCGTATCTCGCCGTTCGCCATTTCCGCCACGCCGTGGAAGGTAGAGAGTTCTTCATTTTGACCGACCACAAACCATTGACTCATGCACTAAACTCTACCGCAGACCGGTACTCACCACGTGAAGTCCGCCATATGGATTACTTGTCACAATTCACCGCCGACATTAGACATGTTAAGGAAACCAGCAATGAGGTTGCTGATGCACTCTCACGCATTAACATGACGTCCCTCCCATCAACTCCAATCATCGTGGATTTCTAATCAATGTCAAAACTACAACTACTTACAGCATAAGAGCAGCTCAGTCCTACAGTTGAAAAACATCCCATTAGCCACTGGCGATGGCACAATCGCATGTGATGTAACTACTGGCGTGCCTCGCCCGTTTGTACCCAAATCTGTTCGTCGTACAGTTTTCAACTCACTCCATTCGATGTCTCACCCAGGCATACGGGCCACCTTGAAGCTTATCAGCGCACGTTTTGTGTGGCCCAGCATGAATCGCGATGTCCGTCATTGGTCCAAAACTTGCCTCAAATGCCAGAGTACCAAAATACATCGACATACCGTGACACCATTGGGTACTTTTACTACTCCTGACGCCCGCTTCGACCACGTCCACATTGACATAGTCAGTCCTCTTCCACCTTCAAATGGATATAGTTACCTGTTGACATGCATCGATAGGTTCACTAGATGGACAGAAGCAATCCCGATAGCGGACATTACAGCCGAGACAGTGGCTAAGGCATTCGTCAGCAGGTGCGACGTTCGGCACACCGTCCACTATAACCACCGATCGCGGTCGTCAGTTTGAGTCAGCATTGTTTCAATCATAGACAGTATTGCTAGGTAGCAAACGAGTTCGCACAACCTCTTACCACCCCATTGCCAATGGCCTCGTCGAAAGATTCCATCGTCAGCTCAAGGTTTCTCTAAAAGCCCAAGTTGACCCCGCCGATGGACTGAGGCTTTGCCATTGATCCTCCTCAGCCTTCGTACTGTTGTGAAGAGAGATCTGGGATGCTCAACAGCAGAACTTGGTTTTGGCACGACACTGCGTCTTCCTGGCCAGTTTGTGGCACCGGAAGAGACTCAACATTTGGAGCCAGACACGTATGTGCACCGCTTACGACAACTTATGCAAAAGTTGAGGCCCACATCTACAAGGTTACACTCCTGAACTGCCCAGATCCACAATGACTTAGCGTCTTGTACACATGTTTTTGTACGTGCTGATCATGTGCAAAAACCTCTTCAGCCTGCAGACAAGGGCCCCTTCAAGATCCTCGAGCGCACAGCCAATATTTTGTGTTTGACATGAACGGCGTAAGAGACACTGTCAGTCTAGACCGCTTGAAGGTTGCCTACCTTGACACAAATAACCTTAACATTAATCCCCAACCAGTACCAAACTCTCGACAAGTACCCCAGCCTGTTGCGCAACCTCCGAAAAGTCAACAGCAGACAATAGCGCCTCACCCTCCTCAACTTACAACACCATCTCAACCACCGCGTTCTACACGTTAAGTTCACTGGCCAGCAAAGTACGTCACCTACGACTGTGGCTGATGCTAAGTCCGTTATATCACCGGCTTCATTTCATTTGCAGGGGGCTAATGTGGTGAAATGAACAATTGTGTGTTCTTTTTGATTTTTGTATCACTTGGCATGCCATACGACTATGTGTGTCAGAGGTCACCGATTGGTAACAGCACTACAAGTACCAGCGACCGGGTATTATATGTACATACGTTGACATGGTTGTTTTTTGATGTCGAGCCATGTGAGTTGCAAGGCGTATCTTTTAGGATAGTTGTTTTTTCTACTGTTTCGTCACGTTCGACTGTTCCTCTTCGGATTTACATCAAGATTTTTGTGCCACTTTCGGAGAGGTATTGTTCATCACCTAACGTTTTATTAACGCTTCAAGATCAAGTGGAACTTTTGTTTTATTCACACTTCGCCATCGACATTTACATGGTAACTATTGTTGTATTGTTAGTGATTTCGTCTATGTGTTTGTAACTTTGTGAACATTACTACTACATGTACTAAGCGAATTACTTCGCCCCGCCTTGTTGCATGAACACAGCAGTAGCAGCGTGGGTAAGTGACATATTTTCATAACCCCCACAATGCATTGACCTCAAATGCATATTCAACAAAAGGTTACAGCGGAAAAGCGCAAAGGCAAAATTATAAACCTGCATAATGAGCATAAGCTGTTTACAAGCGGACTGTGGCTGTACATGTACAGTCGATGTACATGTGGTTGTGTATGGTACGGTATTGACAGATAGATAGATAATTCACTTTATTTCCACAACGCATAAAAAATACAATTATTGTATATGTATAGCCAAAGGTAATAGACATAAATATATACAACTCATGCTTGCTTATTTTTAGAGAGGTTGTAAAAAAATGAATTGTTTCATGTTCATGCAAGTATGATGCACTAGTATACTAGTAATGGCTTGAACGTGAAGAGTGTAAACGTGGAGGAGGCTCAATAAAGCTAAAGCTTGTTAAGGCGAGCACCCTAAAATGGTGAAAAGCCGTGCCTCTGGGCTCGCAAATAAAATGTATTATTTGTGCGACTCCTTCAAGATGCAGCGGCAGAATTACAATGACCAGAGCATTCTCCGCGTGTCAGCGAGACAGTCGTTCAGGTACTACACTGATCACGTGCTATCCATGCTATGATTTATTATGCAAATATATGCTATGTCACAGGCACGCCAAAGTTATGCGAGGCATTTGCCTGGAATTTCCAAGGCAGTTTTACTAGATTCCCGATACGCTCCTGTGATAGCAGTCCTGTGGTAGTGTTTTGTGTGGCGCTGTTTGGTGGCGTTATTTAGTGGTGTGTATTGCCATGTATGCTGACCGTTGATCGTCGAATAAAATCACCAGGTGAGTCTCGAACCGAGACTAGTATATAGATAGATCTACGGTTGAAACCTTTGCTCGTGACTCCTGCCTAAATCTTATTTCGTGTTTAATTATCAACAAGTCATTGTGTATAAGGGACCTTTGTTACATGCATAGCCGGAATTTCTGCTCGTGTGTGCAGAATTTACATGGAACCCGCAACGACAGAAGTGTGCGGACCGAAGTCCACATGTAGTCATTCACCTCGAATGGAATAATGGCCAGAAGATTAAGGTAATTATTCAAGGTGTATTCTCACAGAAAAACACTGTGATTTGATGTAATTTTGAAACGTTCATAAGATACTAATATTGATTGCTTCGACTGCTGTGGTTAAAACTATGAAACCCTCGGTGATCCCCTGAGCGTTCTATACAACGCTCAGGGGATCACCTCGGGTTTCATAGTTTTAACTATAGCACGAGTAAAAGTCATTATTTGTTTTATAACACCCCACACATCTGTTTTGCACACTATAATATATTCAAATAACTTACCAAGGATTTTCCACAGTCATTATACGCAGCGAGTTTTACAGTCATCTGAAAGGGTGGCAGACTATTTTTATCCTCGCGCGCACTCGTCATGCTGGTATACGCGCACCACAGCTGCGCTATCGATTTGCAGATGTACAAGTGTTTGGGTTGAGGTGTATCACTACGCGCTTTGGGCTATATATATGTACACCGTACACTAAAATAGACGTCTTGCTACCACATAGCTCGGTAGCAACCTTGTTGCCATGGTCTAGTACGTTGGTTGCCATGGACTAGTACGTTAGTTGCCATGGGCTAGTACGTTGGTTGCCATGGGCTAGTACGTTGGTTGCTATTGGCTAGTACGTCGCCGCTTGTGCGCCTTTCTAGTACAAATATGACATATCACGTGACGCGCTCTAAACGAATCACAAGACAGAATCAATAGGAAAACCTATATTTTCAACATCGCTTATTTCTTCATAGACATAATTTCAATTTTTGTTTTCTATTTTTTTTTCTATTATTTTTTAATAACAATGTTTACTATTTTAATGTTTTGATTCTCAACCGACCATATGCCTATCTCTCAAATTTCCCATTCCCTATCCCTCCCCCAAACAAAAATAATAATAATACACAAATCATGTTTTTTATTCCCCAAGAATTACAGAAAAATAAACAATTTCCAATTATTTTACTGACGTATTAATAGACAATAATATGCATTTATAAAATGGTGTAAATGTTTTATCTGTTACGATTTAAAGCGATTTATTTAAATCGGTAAATTTATACATTTCACTAAAATTACTTGGAACAGATGGCCTGTGAACGGGCTTAAGCCATGGTTGTCAAACATCAATTCTACTTTTGTACACACGAATTCATATATCATGGCAAACAACTCTTTGTTTTATCTGTTACTGCTGTTGGTACTCATCCTCTAAACATATCATGCCTGGCCCACGGACTAACTAGCCCACAACCACGTCTAAAAGTACAGACCTTGTAAAAATTAAATTATTCAGTTTCCTGAATAATTTCGTCTAAATTTATGTAATTCTGGAAAACAATTTCGTGCTTTTGTAATATCGATGTCCAGAAAAACAAGAAATTTGTTTTCTTCAGGACTAAACGGGTGTACGTTGATATTCTAAATAGCCCACTGGGGCGCAAACGATAGCCGTCTAGGGAAGAAAACAATGACCAGCTGAGGGTACCATGGATCTATGGGGGTACAATCAATATCTAGCCCACTGAGGGCGCCAACGATAGCCAAATGGGAGCACTTAATGAGCTGGTCGGTCTTCTCGGGCCGGCCGGTTAAATATAAAATATCAAAAGACAAAATGAATACATGAACAGGCACGTGGTTTATTTCAGGAGTTGTGCTGTATCGTCCTCTAACCGAGACTCATGGGGGTATGTGATGGTTGCAGTCGTATTCCTCTGTGGTTTCATCACGTTTGGCAACGTGAAGGCACTCGGTGTCATCATCATAATCCTTAAAGACGATTTTGAAACTGACCTATGGATCGTGGGATGGATTGCAGTTATGTATGCAGGCCTGCTATCCTTATTGGGTGAGATTCCGCTGTTTATCAGCGTACACGAGTTCGGACGGAGCATTTCCCCTTCCAGTCTGACGGTGTACAATACCCTGTGACAATATGTATAATATAATCGTCTAGTTGATTGGATCACGACGCGAAAACTGTTCATCCTGTCTGATCAGAAATTGACGGTCTTACATCATTTTGAACTATTTCTGTGAAATTGGAAAGCAGAGTTTCTGTTTTTCTCAGAAATATTGCATATGTTCAACATTAACAT
Source organism: Pteraster tesselatus (assembly GCA_032273685.1). NCBI lineage: Eukaryota > Metazoa > Echinodermata > Asteroidea > Velatida > Pterasteridae > Pteraster > Pteraster tesselatus. The sequence goes on along the minus strand of JAVCKS010021998.1, from coordinate 963 downwards.
GTTGAAAAGTTTCTCTATGTTTAGACGATTTTCCGTGCGGGAAAAATATTTAAAGGAATAGAAGAAAATTAATGATTATTTCCAATTTTGCAAAAATACTTCCAATTGTTTCGTTTCATTTCGCTCGAACCGTTACTATTATAACGGTTCCACCGAAACTTCCTGTACGTAATATTTATTATCCCTTTATCACGCCAGAAAACGCAAATATTTACGACTGGAGTTGCCAATAGCGTGCAAGTCATTTTGATTATTTTGTGTATAGCACCGTTTACGGCGGCTGCATCCCGGATGGTGGGTGCTCGTCCGGTTGTCATCACTGGTGGAGTTCTCACTGGGCTTGGCTTCGCTCTTGCTTCTACTGCGACAACTCTTTTCGAGCTGGTCCTCTATATCGTTGTATTGGCAGGTGAGTTTAAAGATTAATCACAGTGGCAAGTACAAGTTTGCCTTTTTTTAATGTTTAGTGTTACTGTTATGTTAAACTAAATAATGTAAAAGAAAAATTCAGAAACAATTTCATTTTCCGAAAATTAAGCTCCAACGTTGACAGCCCACTTTTGCAAAAAATGCGAAACGCAAGGTATTCATGAATTATTCATGACCTGACGACTCTATGTTTTGCTTTATCATGACTGGCCGGGACTACCCACGAAATGTCCGATGTGACATCAAACCTCCTACGGCGCAGCGCGTGTGTGTAACTAGCTGTGCACAATGTGTACAGTACACACATACACAATGTGTACACGCCGCCCGTTGTCGTGCTGCTGCTACGGCTGCTACTAGTACCACCAGAGGTGGTACTAGTAGCAGCAGTGGTGGTACTAGTACTACCAGTACTAGTAGTACTGGTAGTACTACCAGTACTAGTAGTAGTACTAGCAGTAGTAGTACTAGCAGTAGTAGTACTAGCAGTAGTAGTACTAGCAGTAGTAGTACTAGCAGTAGTAGTACTAGCAG
>JAVCKS010021986.1:7512-23223 GCA_032273685.1 Pteraster tesselatus | reverse complement strand
TATTCAGATCCGTGTAGATCTGTGGTCCAACACGGAGTTTATTGTCTAAAAACAAACCAGCAAAATAAACACACGGTTATATTCCGAACCCGTCATGGCAGTAATGATGAAGTTAACAACAAACATGATGCTTTAGGGTCAGGCGGTGCAGTGGTAGGCCCTACCTTCTAGTCCTCGCCTTCGATGCTGTAGAACCCCGGTTCGAATCCAGAATGTGCCACCATATGAACTGGGTTTACGAATAAGCATAATCGACTCGGTAACCTCGTACCTACCTCCTCTGTAGCAACCGTTCCGGTTGGACTGCCATGTGGGAAATTTCTCACATTCGAACTTCGACGGCCACGAAAAGCCGAACTTCTGCATGAGTGTCAAGCAACCACGCTTCGCACCTAAGCACAGCTCCCGGCAAGGCGGCTTGGGCGGCTCCGCAGTATCCCTACTACACCTGATGAGGAATCCATTTTGGTAAACAACGGTTGGCTGGGGGAAACTGTAAACAGCATCTTAATATGTGTACACGTACTATGAAATACTGTAGGTGGGTGCGGCGAAATGATTGGGTTCAATGAGGGGTGTAGTATGGGCGGTTGGGTCGTTAGGTTCGGTGGGCGGGGGTGAAGAAATATCGTTTGTCGTCAAATGTTCTAGTCACCCTTCCATTTTATGTTACCTGTCTGTTCTCCAAGCACTTACATGGGTGTATACATAGAGCATAGAAATTCCTTAAGGTACGGCGAGCACTGGACCTTCACCAATGGGTAGAACTGATAAACTTCGAGACCTGCCTCATCCTGCCTCTGATGTCCCAGTAAGTTTGGCATTGCTGTGTAGTTATACGCCAGACCCGTTCTACACAGCGGAGTGGTAATGAGCTCACAGGACGATTCTGATAAAACATACAAAACATAGCGCCTTGATACGGTGTCCGATAACACCTTTCTATGCGGCTAAGCGCTGGTTATGTTTATTCGTTGCCTGTTTTGCCTGCACTTGATGGGAGCATCGGGTAAGAAAGGTACATTAAATGTATGTACGGTATAAGCTGTGTGGACGTGTCTCCATTTGGGGTAAGTTTGAGTAAACTTCGTTTAAACAAATAACAAATGGTAGATTATAGAAAATGCTGTGATTGGGTATAGGCCGGTAGATTGGTCTCTAATCCATTCGACTACCGGACGGCGTTCCGGTAGAATTGAGATGTCTGCTATTGGGGCCTGAACCACTCCGTGTACAGCTTTAAGTTCCTCCATTTAACATCACCTATACGTTTATTACCAACAGCGGCACGGACAGTGGTAGTATTCGACGTCCCGTAACCTTCGGTGATCATCGTGGTAACGTTGACGCGGCTGCTGTAGGAGGACCCGGGAATTTCAATCGTTTTCCGAGGTCCCTCACCGAAGGAGTTGAGCGGGGTTACCTGGAGGGTGTAACCCCGCGTGCCCTCGAGGGGAACCAACACATTAATTACTGTCACGTTGGTCCTTTGCGTGTTGATGGCATAAACTAACGTGTGCGGTCCATCGTAGGGATAGGTGCCGCTGTAGTCAACCCTAAATGCCTCCGTGCCAGACTTTGGGTCAGGAAACGAGAAGGCGATGACGCTGGCACCTGTGTGGTTACGGGTCACGTTGATGACGTAGGGTTCATCTCGTGGCGGGAACAAATCTGGGGATAAAATTAAAGCAAACATTTCAGTAATGTTCATTTGAGGACGCGTTATCAGAACAATTACCTGTATAGGCCTATAGCTCTACGGATAAGCTTGCCAGATAGTTCAGTAGAACTGTTTTCTTTTTAAATGTCCTCAGTCGTGAATAGCTGCGACCGGCGGCACTATCTAGCTCGGTCTGTCGGTTGGTTGATTGCATGGTCCACAACTTGTTTCGCCCTATAGGAGGCTAGGAAGGCGAAGCTGCATCACGCGATCCTACCCAGTCACTGCTGATAATTATCGAGGAAGGGTCGCGGAGAACGAGGACCCCACCGCGACACTAACAGTAAATACGTCAGCTATCCGTCACATCAGATCAGTATGGAGGCCCTGAAGGGACATCGCAAATCGCAAATATTGGCGCAAATATTGGCGCAAATATTGGCAATAAATGTCACTTCAGGGCCACCATAGATCGGGTACTTACGCGACAGGCACTTCCCCCTGCTCTGCGAGAGGAACATTCCACCGACACATTCAAACTCGGGGGTCCGCATCAAGCCAAACTTTCGAAACTGCGGTCTGCAGTTTCGCCATATTTCTCGGCACACCTCAATACATGGTTTTAAATACTGTATCGGGTGTGGTCTTGGTAGGTAGGCGGTGCAGATGTATCGCTCGAAAATGGGTGAACATTCCGATGGAAATAGCTCTAAGCATAAAACAAAACGATAAGTAATATAAATCATCTCATCTTCATCAGCATTAAGGCCTATTCACACAGAAGCGCGGTAACGGAATTCCACGCGGTAAAACAAATAGAATACGTGTCTTTCTATGGGACTATTTACATTGGGGGCGGAAACCCCGCGCGGTAGGGCGATAAACCGCTCTGTTTAGAAACCAGAGCGATTTTTCCAAAATACCGCCGTGAGACTGCGCGTTCTGACCAATCAGCGGTCTCATTTGATATGACGTCACATTCCTCGAGTCCCGAATGAATGGTTTGCCGCTACTGTGTGAATGCTCAATATCGCGCGGTATTCCGTTTTCCGTTACCGCTTCCCGTTACCGCGCTTCTGTGTGAATAGGCCTTTATATACGGTGAACTACACCGCTGGCTTCCTACGTCGTACAGCGAAGAATTTGTTTCTGAGAAAAGATTTAGAATAAACAATGGCACGTTTTCATTGAAAAGCTGCAGAAAGTTTTGATTTGAAAAAAATTAATAAAATCACGGTTAGCGTAAAATCTGAACAAAATTTCGGATAGTTTTCCCCCTGCTAAAAATGATGCCAAGAAATACATTTACACAGCTTTAATTTAATGTTTCCGGGCCAATTGGCCCCTTATATATATTACATGTATGGCCCCAAACTGAATCAGGTCAACCAAAAGTGTCACCAACGTCAGGGGTGCACGCAGGTCCCTCGTATAGCGCCCAATATCATGTACCCGCACCTTGGAGGTATTCAATACTGTTTGCCAGCCCGTTCACGTCGAATTCCTCCCGGGTCAGTCGGCTGGCGTTCACCGGTGCATCGATGCCCAAATCTCGGCAGAGCTGAGGGACTTCAATACGCTGCCCACCAACGTCATCTGCGGTAGCAATAACACCTTATTGTTTAGAACAAGAATATCAGATAAATTATAAATGTGTGTTAATTACATGCGTACCAGACTATAGTCATATAATCTCGAGTGGATTGATATTTATATATACGTGTATTTATTTATAAATACACATATATATATAAAACAGCGCGGGTTGAATAAGCAGAAAGCACTATAGTTGACCCGGGCTTCGGCCGGGTCAAATAGTAAGGTTAGAGAGGAGGAGGGTACATGTTAGGGTTACATCAACCTCCCCTCTCCCTCCACCTCCCCTACCCGTACACCCCCCTCTCCTACCTCTCTCCTATCCCTCTAACCCCCTATAACCCCTTTTTCAACCCCTCTCCTCCACCCGTACCCATCCCCCACTCCTTCCTATCCCTCCCCACTTCCCTAACCCCATTTTTAGGAATGGCTCGTCGAATTTTAAAGAATAGCATAGGAATGGGTTGATGTGAAAAAATATTAGTATTGACACACATACAAATACGTCGATCATGGCTCAAGAAAGCGCAGGGATAAAGGTGGCGATTGTTAGGCGATGAGGTTCGCCCATTGGGGTACTGACAGCCGTCCTCCGGCCATTGTACGCCCCGCGAGGTGTGATTCTCGTCGGTATGATCATGGTATGATGTATAATGTGAAACTGAACGAGGTCGCGGATGTGCTGCGTAGATATGCTGAGGCTGCTGCAACGGTTTGAGATTCGTTTGAAATTATTCGACAAAAACACATTTAGATTTTGTGCCTAAGTAAGACTACTGGACGACCGATTTTTTACGTAATCCCTGTATTTTTTCATGAATCTTACCTAACGTGCTGTTCCAAAAGGCCACAGCGAGAAGTAACATCGACTTGAACGGCGCCATTCTGAAAACTCCAAAAAAGTATAACTTGTCTTGGAATTATGTCCCACGCTGTCACGACCCTGGTCTGTTTATGAGATATATAGTCACCTGTTGATCGGAAGACTTTTGTTTATGTAGCAGAAGCAAAATAAGGGCCCACGCTGAGGTATTGCTCGAAACTTCACAACTTTCGCTGCAGGGTTGGTCAAGGGCCAAGATACAACCCTGAACAGTCTGTCAGGGTGTACACATGCATATACTCCAACTATAAACACTTCATAATTGTACCCATACACTGTCGTAAACGTTATATTGAGACTGGTGAGTGACGTACAGCATAGACATAATATTCTATGTGACACCAATCTTTTGCTCAAATTAAGTTAATGTATTACATGTATACATTAATGGTGTTTCAGTTAAAGAACTTAAACCATAGTACTCAGCAAAAGAAGACGGGATGTAGTAGTACCATGGTAGTACGAAGTCCTAAACTGACCGAACGACTTAATTCGGCACTGGATCAGGTTGAACAGAAATTCACCGTTAAGCGGGTATTGTCGTTATTATTATACCCTGATGTACATCATGTACATGTATCTCAAGACTGAACAACAGACTGAGAGACAGAGTTTAATGCTGTGATTGCTTCATCTTCAGGGTGGGTTTACCTGTACAGAGGACTAACATGTTTCTGATCACGTAGCATTTGCACGGAATGATATACATGTACAACGTTTTGACAAAACACACCAACTTTAAAGTGTTTACTACACCTAAATAACATGGCAATGTGGATCAACCCATTTGTCATTTTGTTTTGTTCATGCAGCGCCGTATGCTTAAATTCCTAATATAGATTTTGATGCCATGGCTTAATTTATATCATGAGCGGTAATGATGTGGAGGTATAAGGATTATAAACATTCCGTGTACGAAGAAACTATATACAAGCCTATACAGTGGCGAATCTAGCCTCCTTTTTCTTTTGTATTCCTGTATTTTATTGAGGCTGATGGACACGCCACTGCTATACGCACTGCGTATTCCTAGCTACTCTGACTTCAATTTGCCTATGACCAGGCATTAGAATACAATGCCACATAATTATCTTCCAGCAGGCCTATATCTCGAAGGGCAGTCTCCTTGGAACTCTACGGTGTTATACCGCGGTAATAATAGTTTAGGCGATTTCAGGGTTAACACTGCATGCGCCCTGATGCGTGGTTCTATGAACTTACACACGAACGAACCACCCTTTTTGGTTAAATGTATTTTCGACCGTGTCTTTTTCGCAGACCCTTGTTTCTCAACGTTTCCATCCGGGGCCGCTGAGAGGTCCCCGGGGGAGCTGGGCCCGGCCGGGTTCATACGGTGGGAAAACAATAGATACCAATTGACATGTTACAGCCCGGCCCCGGGGGGACGATTTTCTGCGAACTTGTTTTCGAATAAATTATAATTTGACCAATCAGCCCGTTCTCAATAGCGGGCTCGAGCAGGAGGGATCAATGAGTATAGTAGAGGGCAGGGGGTTGGGGAGGGAGGTCCCTACCATGCACTCTCACCTGTTATGGTGGTAGCACCCCTCCCTCTGATACATGGTGTATAATAGTATCTACGATTGTGTTGAAGATCGGTATAAAGCCTGAAAGCAAGACTGTTCCGGTTGATAAACATCCATGCGGGTTTATCTGACCTTGTGCAATAACTAACTCCTCAGTCCTGTGTTTTCAAACAAGCCCAGCATTTGTCCAATAAATCATTGGACAAGGAGCGTAAATCAGACAATGTGATTATCTTATTTTTTGTCATAGACTCCAATCACTTTGGGTGGTGGGGTTCAGTTCGACGCGAGGACTTCTTCGAGCTACAACTGTAAATTAGCTTGCAGAAATTTGTCTAACTCTATCCATGCTTGGAGTGAGTTGGCTCACAAGTTGCCGCAAGATGATGTTATGCTATTTGGCAGCACATTTGCTGGTGCTGATTTATACCCAAGAGGCACACGGAGAAGGTAAGATTGTTCAAAATCTGCGTTTACTAATTGTAATCACCATCTTGCATCTAATCACTATAGGTGCATGGCGTTCATAAGTTTTCTTCTGGGTAGGGACCACTATATCAAAATAATAAAGATCAAAACATGAGCAGCCAGATATGAATCCACAACCTTCCGTTATAGCGCGAGGATGAGCCTTCAATTCTTCAAGAGCCGGCCTGCGTAAATTTTTGGGGGTTAAATGTAGGGTATCGTGGTACGTTTCGGACGCGAGCGTTCGATCTCGTCACTGTCAAAGTGCGTTTTCTCCGTCTTCACTTTGTGTTGTCACGTGGGTAAAACCTTTCTCGACCACAGGGCCCACGCGCATTATGTGCTTGCTCATTAACTAAGAGTCGTTCCCAGACAAACAGAGTGGGTCCAAAGTCAACCATAGAAATCCCATTGCTTACGGGTGTCTCGAAAACTCAGACCTCAAAATTTTGAGGTCTGGGGTCTGGGGTTTCGAGGTCCGAGTTTTCGAGACACCCCATTGCTTACACGAAATTAGAAACGGCACGCTAGTACTACAGTTCGATGCTTATAAAATAGGAACAAATTTACGACCTGAAGAAATATTGAGGTTCGGGGCTGTATATTAGCTATTATAATAGGCCCCATGTAATTGTTATATTCCCCTAAGGAATCCAGAGTACGTTCCCGCCCATCATGGATTTCGTTGTGTCTGATTGGTGCATCAAAGCAGCCAATCAACTATCGAAGGCATCAAGTTACATAATGTAAACGACAAATAGCTTGTCTTTGTGGTTACTCTTTGTGAATAATCTGTACGAAACCGAATTTATGACTACGGTGTGTAAACAGAGTACATGTACATCGAGTGTTAGTTAGACCCTAAAGGCCAGCGCCTTTGTACTGCCCCAAAATAGAAGCCTTTATTTTTCTGTTGTCAATGCACGCTACAATCGTGCGTTATTGTGACGCTCTGGCCTCCGCTTGGGAATTAAAACTTGTTCTATTTGGAAGCCATTTTACATTACGTCACATTACGTCATAATACGCTCGACTAATCGCAGAAGAGGGGTTCGTGACCTTTTGTTGTTTTGGTTTCGGCTCTCGCAATCGCGCGCGTTGCAAGAAATAGATGAAAATGGAGGACGATTGTTTTTGTGAAAACTTTATTGCGTTTGTTTCGAATATCATCCTGCCCTTTGGGATAAATCTTGTAAAGAATAAAAAGATGTTGACTTGTTGGGAAAATATATGCTCTCTCCTCCCAATTGCCTCATGTATCCAAACTCTTTACGTCGTCGTCGGTGTCTGCCTCGAGTACTAACAGTCAGAGCTGCCTCAAGGGAGCTCAATGACTAATTAAACACACGGTTTAAACCATCTACACTATCACAGGTACCAATCCCTTCTGGGCGGAGAGAACCCATACAATTCAACGAATGTAACAATCTCGCACGATTTAAAACAGTTTTGGTTGTGGTATAAAATAATGATTTAATGACAATTTTTCCTCATTGATTTTAGAGATTTGATGGGAATCAAGTACATGTACTGCATTAATTTCATTGGCCTTGTCTGACTATCACGATATTTGCTCCTTCCCGGTCCCGTACGAGAACTTAGTTTAAGCAAGATTGTTTAATAAAACTGAAACCCTGCGAGATTCCAGTGGAATATTAATGTTAGCGAGAATTTCGAAATAAAGAGCGTTTGATTGAATGCATTAAACTGTTTTTGTTGTTTGTTATGGTTCAACAATTGTAATGTGTTGCTAGCATGCACATGAAATTTGTTTTCCACTGAGGTGGGAAAACTTAATCTACGAATAAACATTATATTGGTAATAAAACTATTATCCAATCAAATGCCACTTTCGCACTTTTCTGGTTGACCAAAATTAATATCAGGCAAATGATTCGTTTGGCTTAATTTATCACCAGGATGTGAACCCATCACGGTCAGCACCTGCCTGGGGTCAGGGGTCATCCACCAAGAGACCAGCACTCCGATCCGTGTACCTTATGGGCCAGGAGCGGATGATTACATCGAGTACGCGACCCAGAAAGAATCAGTCAGCGCACTGTACTCGTACAGAAACCTCCTCTCTCGCGGCCGCGGGTGCAGGGAATATCTAAAACCCTTAGTCTGCGCTGTGTATCTTCCATCTTGCGATGGATCACCGCCCTGTCGAGACCTGTGCGAGTTGGCGAGGGTCAACTGCAACCGGTACATCCGGAGTCTGGGTTTGACTTGGCCGGCGCAACTTGAATGCGGCCAGTTTCCCAGTTCGGCTGAAAATTCCAAGTGTCTTTCAGGTATGTGTCTCCAATTTACCAATCGACATTTTCGATTTTGTTTTGTGTTCGGCGTACGTGACTGTAGAGAGCGTGCTTTAGGTTTTGGACAGACGGACATCATCTGGAATTGTTACCATCATACAACATTTAAATGTCACAGGCCTACATAATACATTGGGTGTCTCTAACGCGTCCTAAAAAGGCAAGGTAAAATGCAGGTTTTGTGAAATTTCTTTTACTTTTATTTTCAGCTGTAAACTTTGGTCCAGTTGAAGTAACGGCCAGTGATGTTTCCGCAGACGTGAGAGTGGCATGTACGTACGACCTTTCACCCGAGATTCGACCGGAATGGATGTCTCCCAATGGAGAATTAGTACCAGGTAATTTCATTTATTATACTAGTTTATATTGGTGGCCTGTACCCTGCGTAGTAGTTTCTTTAAATTTTATGGCAAACTTTCCCATAATAAAACACCCAATAGAAACGCAAAAAATGTCATGAAAATAATCCAAATAGTTTGTATAAGGAGGTATAATTAACAAATTAGCCAATACGGATTAAATTGAATTGTATTTTGCGAGTATCAAGTGGAACTACCATTAATTCCTATTTTTGTTCTTGGCGGTGAAGATGCAGGGAGAGTGCACACAGTGGACGAAAAGAAGCACACATCAATCTTGGCCATCGATGGATTTGTAGATTCGGTCGATAGTGGGAACTATACCTGCACTGTTGGGAGCAGCGGGATCTCACGGTACATCGGTCTGCAAAACATCTTTCAACCAGGTGCATTATCAATATATCCATCCAATTATAGCCCCTTCGAATCATGGCGTACATAATAACGAGGGTGCCGCTCCGATTTGGGGAAAATTCACCTAATCGGAGCAGCGCCATTCTAATGAAATAAATAGGCGAATTTAACACGTAATAATTAACCTTGAGAGGTTAAACAAGATACGTGGTTCCGTACTTACACTTTTCAACATTTGAAACGGTGTTATCTGTTCGTGGTCAGGAGGATGGCGTACGCAGTTGGAAACGCGTTAGTTTGGGAGGGTGGTCGATTCTTATAGGTGTGTCATAAATATACAATACCGATAACGAATACAACGATTCTTATATCAAATACGCTATTGTACGTATTTCAACATGTGTTCAATTGTACAGTTATTCAAATAATTATTCTACATCTCCAACAAATTCAGCACCTGAAACTACTACAGCTGCTCCAGTGAACACCCTCCCGCCATCATTGGCTGCGTCCTGTCAACCACCCGGCAAATGGAGTCCGTGTCAACAGTCATTTACCACTGCCCAATCGGTTCTTGTAGAAGCACCCACAGTACCTGAAGTAGAAGAACGTATGCGGGCATTCCTACCCGTACATAGATCGGGGTGCTCGAGGCATTTCAATACAATGATGTGCGCCAGTTTTCTTGCTCCCTGCAACTCGACCAAACCACTGGCGATTTGCCGAGAGCTGTGCGAGGAGGTGGTTCAGAAATGCGGAGATGAGCTCCGGTCTGCATCGTACCCAACACCAACATGTGCTGACCTCATTTCCCTGGATGACGGAGACTGCTATAATGGTAAGGTCCGCCACATCTTACTGACCAACATTCCTTAAGATTTCACGTGACGATTCTTATGTGCGATTAAAATAATATGTGATGTCCAAGCAAATACTGGTAAATACCTTCATTAACTTTTGCTAGAGGTCTTCAATCATTTTATACCTGTCCGAATGAGTAATAGACTATAAGACCCTTAAGTAGCTCTTTGCAAATCTTTAACTTGTTTTCGATTCAATTATGATTGCCTCGATAGGAATTGAGTTTGGTCCCATCAGAGTACTGGACAGAGGTAGCACCAAACGCGTCGAAGTCGACTGCAGTATTACATTGCCAATATTAGTTGAGATACGCTCACCGACCCGAATACTTGGTGCTGTTGGAGCTTCTGGTAAGTGTATTTATGTTTTTATAGCAATAGATACGAAGTGAGCAGGTTTGACTAATGGCACCAGGTGGGTGTGGAAGGGCTTTACGTCATTAATGGATTTGCCCAATTGCCCTCCCTGTCAATGTACCCAATTCACCCCACGTCAGCTTGAGTAAAAACAAGATACGTAGATCATTATAACGGCGTGGTTTCGCTGTGGTAACTTTAGCTATGCATAACTATAGTGTGCATTTGGACGGTGATTGTCCTCGTACCAAACTTATTCAAACTTATTCAAGGGTGAACTGCTGAAAATCACATCTGCATTATGTGTAGGAATGTTTGTTAACGGCTTAGTAATGTTAATGGAGATCATAGTAAAGCCGTGTGCTATTCAAACATGTGACGTTACATAATACAGACGCGTTTGTGCACTTGTAAAATGTTTCATTTCAGTCCGGAAAAACATGTTTGCCTTATAAATTAAAAGTATCATAACATTTTCTTCGTGATTGACAGCTGATGAGGAGTTTCCCATCCATGCTATTTCTACCTGGCAGCCGGGTAACATCAGACGTATTGAAATTGATGAATTCATCGACTCTCAAGACGGTGGTACCTACACCTGTTCCGATGGAACCTTCTCCAGAAGTATCGAAATCAACAACATTTACCAACACCCAGAACCATGTGCGTAGCCTCAAAACAATGACATACTGCTGCACTGTTAACAATTCAATGTTCCACCAGAACTCTGCGGTCAATATTGTAACTGTTTGGCATGTCATTGTTCTTAATAATTTCAACTACCAGCTAACAATCTTCCTATAACTACAACCTAACGGCTCTAAATGTTGATATCATAAACCACCTCGCCGTTTCTTTAAGCTCTGAACAATTTGCTTTCTCGACAGTGGCCGACTTGTCAGTACGGCTCGTCAACGGACCACATCGATGCAGTGGTAAACTAGAGATCTGGCGGGGCGGCACGTGGAATAACGTATGCGGTTATATTTATAACCGAAACGTCGGGCCTACCATCTGTGTTCAGCTGGGGTGTGGAGGATTTCAGTCGGGAGGGCAGAATTATGGGACGGTGTACGGACGTCCCATATTTCGATATGACATGACCTGTTACTTACCTACGCCTAGCCACATATCTGGGTGTACATTTGAGGAACTTCCGAGGTGCATTGCCGCTATCAGTCGCGCTATTGAGTGCCATTACAAGCCAGATCCTGCATCAGGTATAGCAGAATTATAAAACTGAATTGGTTCATATGATAGTTCGAAATATACTTTGCTGCTTATACGGGTGATTACACATGGTAGAGGAACGCTGTATTAAAGTTATATCATCGTTTAAATCGAACACATATACGAAATTATGCTCCACCTATTGTACAAGCTTTTCCAAATAGCCTTTCTTATTATCCCTAACAAATTCAGCACCTGAAACTACTACAGCTGCGTCAGTGATTACCCTCCCGCCATCCTTGGCTGCGTCCTGTCAACCACTCAGCTCAGGCACCCCGTGCCGTCAGGCGTTGAGCTTTACCACAGCCCAGTCGGTTCTTGTAGAAGCACCTACAGTACCTGAAATAGAACAACGTATTGAGATATTCGAACTCATACGTAGATCGGGGTGCTCCGACTACTTCGATACAATGATGTGCGCCACTGTTCTAGCTCCCTGCAACTCAACCAAACCACTGGCGATTTGCCGAGAGCTGTGCGAAGAGGTCGTTCAGGAATGCGGAGATGAACTCAGGTCTGCCGCGCTCCCGGCACCATCGTGCGCTGACCTCATTTCCCAGGATGACGGAGACTGCTATAATGGTAAGGTCCGCCACCTCTTACTGTCAAGCCACATTCCTTAAGATTTCCTGTCACGATCCGTGTGTCCAAGTGAAAATCATGTGATGTCGAAGCAAATTATTGTCCTAAAACAGCGTCGTCTATTTATGTTTTAGTAAACTTGGGAAATCTCAGTTTCTTCAAGTAAATTCCAAATGTTGTTGGAGATGTTCATTCTTTTTAAAACTGGCTTCTAGCCGAAAGAGTAGCAGAAGGCAAGACCGTCTTTGCAATTAATTTATTCTTGCAAATCTTTAGCTTGTTCCCCCTCCAATATAATTGCCTCGACAGGAATTGAGTTTGGTCCCATCAGAGTACTGGACAGAGGTAGCACCAAACGCGTCGAAGTCGACTGTATTAGTCCAGCGCGATTTTCTGTTGATATAAATTCACCGACCCAACTACTTGATGATGCTGCAGCTTATGGTAAGTCAATTCTGTATATTTCTATCGCAATATATACAGTGTTCGAGTAATGGCACCGCGTGCCGTGGGGTGGGATGGGTGGTGTGGGGGTTGTCATGAAGGGATTTGCCATTCCAGTCATGGACACTGCACACATGCAGTTGACTCCAAGCAGCTGAAAATTAACAAAAAATTAATCGTGTAACAGCACATGTTTAATGAAGAACCATAAAACCGGGTCAATTAGGTTGAAAGAGTTAGTGTGCAGTCCTCAAATGTTTGGAAACACCTTAACAAACTAGTAGGCTATAAGAATCATAAAGTAAATATAACATGCATCTAGAGAGATTACCTGTGCTTTATGTGAGAGAACAAACAACCCTATCACAGCTGTAAAATTGTATTCCGCCGGAAGATTGTTTTCGGTCGTGTGTATCTGTCCCTGTGAGAAGGGCAGTTAACGTTAGCACCATAAAAATATATTCAGTCAACATGTAGGGATGGCCATTAAACATCTTTGCTCTAGAAATTATCGTAACATTTTGGTTCGTATTTGACAGAATATGATGAGTTTCCCGTCCACGCTATTGCTACCTCACAGCCGGGTAACATCAGACGTATTGAAATTGATGAATTCATCGACTCTCAAGACGGTGGTACCTACACCTGTTCTGATGGAACCTTCTCCAGAAGTATCGAAATCAACAACATTTACCAACACCCAGAACCATGTGCGTATAGCCTCGAGTGAATAATTTATTTTGTTAACAGTTCTGTATTCCATCAGAAGTGAACTCTGTAGTCAATTGGTACTTTGTTTTCTGTCCAAGGATTGTTCTTAGTCTTATTGAAACCTGTCAGGCTATGACCTATAACACCTTTCAATTTTGAAATTGGAAATTTCCAGCACTATACTTCTTTATGCTCTGATCAATTTGTTTGCTTAACAGTGGCCGACTTGTCGATACGGCTCGTCAACGGACCGCATCGCTGCAGTGGTAAACTAGAGATCTGGCAAAACGGCACGTGGAATAGCGTATGCGGTGGTACCTTTAACCGCAAGTGGACCGGGACCCCAGTTTGTTCCCAGCTGGGGTGTGGAGCGTTTCAGACGATGAGGGAGGATTACGGGACGGTGTACGGACGTCCCTTATTTCCATACAGCTTGGACTGTTACAAACCCTACTCTACACCTAGCCACATATCTGAGTGTACATTTGAAGTCCTCCCAAGTTCTAGTTGCATTTCCTCTACCAGTCGAGCTATTAGTTGCCTAAACAGGCCCGTTGATGTACCATCCACCGCAGGTAACAAGATTGATTTTACGACATTAGTTTATTTTATGGTAGGACAATAATTTGTAATAAATAAATACATATCATTCTCCTCGATCTTGATTCTATTACAAATAAACTTTTCTGCTTTATAAAATGTGCAGCTGAAGCACAAGGTGATTTGATATGAAAGAGGACAAAAAATATTACGGTTGAGCGTACCGTGCAAGTTTTCGAATAATTATTATTCTTATTACCCCTAACAAATTCAGCACCTGCAACTTCTGAAACTACTACAACTGCACTTCCTGAGACTACTACAGCTACCTCGGGCATTACCCTCGCGCCATCATTGGCTGCGTCCTGTCAACCACTCCCCAGATTCAGTCCGTGTGATGGGTTATATACCACAGCCCAGTCGGCTCTTGTAGAAGCACCCACAGTACCTGAAATAGAACAACGTATGAATGTATTCCTACCCATACATAGATCGCGGTGCTCGAAGCACTTCAATACAATGATGTGCGCCACTTTTCTTGCTCCCTGCAACTCGACCAAACCACTGGCGATTTGCCGAGAGCTGTGCGAAGAGGTTGTTCAGAAATGCGGAGATGAGCTCCGGTCTGCATCGTACCCAACACCAACATGTGCTGACCTCATTTCCCAGGATGACGGAGACTGCTATAATGGTAAGGTCCACCACGTCTTACGGTCGAGCTACATTCCTTAAGATTTCATGTGACGAATCTCATGTCCAAAGGAACATCATCTGATGTCGGAGCAAATACCGGTCAAAGTTCCCAAAACGGCATGTTTTAAACAGGAAATCTCGGTCTCTTCCCGGGTCCCGTGAGCTCTTCATAATTTTTTGCAAATGATCTTCACTCATTTTATAACTGTCCGAAAGAGTAGCAGACTATAAGACCCTTAAGTAGCTCTTTGCAAATCTTTAGCTTGTTTGCCATCCAATAATTGTTTTGATAGGAATTGAGTTTGGTCGCATCAGAGTACTGGACAGAGGTAGCACCAAACGCGTCGAAGTCGACTGCAGAAGTACATTGCTATCAATTACTGTTATAACTTCACCGACCCGAATACTTGGTGATGTTGGAGCTTATGGTAAGTGTATTTATTTTTCTATGGCAAGATATGCAATGTGATGCAGGGGGGGGGGGGGGTTGGCCATGATTTGATTTGCCCTCCTGGTGACAGTTTCAAGAACTTGTCTCCACATCAAACTTGTTCAAACAGCAACGATGACCTTTGAATGATAATTACACAATTGTGTGTAGGAATTTATATGAATAATTGAGTTTGTAATAGGACGCCACCTATATTCTGCGAGCACTAAAACATTTCCCTTGACATTTAGAACACTTGTCTAGTCCAATGGGAGGGGGGGGGGGGGACTTAGGGGAAGAACATAGGTACAAAAGTGCACTCTTTAAAAAAATCACTTTCAAAACTGCCTTTTAAAAGGGCACCTTATTAAAGGGGTTTACCGTAGTTTATGAAAAATGTAAGAATGGTGTAGGTTGTGTTTCTGTTATATTTGAGCTCATATATCTCATGTACGTTAAAATATATACATAGAAAAATATATACTAGAGCCATACACTTTGGCGGAAAATATACCGGCTATTTTAAAGAATACTGGCCATAAAAAGAAACAGTGCATTGGAAGTAAGGTCACAAAATTGTATGCAATGTATTAACGTATTAAGGTAGGCCATCATGGTATACAGACTACACGTGCACGTGAAAACGTTAAACCTAGACTCATCTGTGAGTATCACAATT
>JAVCKS010021899.1:0-13756 GCA_032273685.1 Pteraster tesselatus | reverse complement strand
GGATCCATTTCACGACGTAAGAGGGGACACCATCAGAAATTGGTACCCTAATTTATGGAAACACCCATATATATATGCTTGTGTACAATTACATGTATGCGTGTACAATTTGAACGTATACAATAGTCAATATGCCATTCCATGATTTTATTCCAAAGCACACACACACGTGAGGGGATTAACAGACAGAAACACACCCATGTCCCCGATTATCGCAATAGTTTCGCGAATGGCTTCGCCGCTCAATTCACTAATGATACACAAACGCATACATAGTTTGTTATGTGAAGCAAACTTTGACCCAATAAACGGGTACAGAATATGCTGTTTAATGCTGAATATTTTCTGTTCTCTCTAAATCAAATTTAGAACAAATATCCAAAATATCCAAAGGGACCTTTAAAAAAATAAAATTCTGACGTGAAATTTATTATTTCATGTGCACTAATAATTATTCCGTGCGCTCGAAATGAAATTGAATACCGTACTCAAAATTATTTTAAGCGCACAAAATAGTAACCCCGAAATTATTTTTTCCAGATTGTAACCTTCACAAAATAAACATGAAAGGCGCAAACTGCCATGAAGTTAACACTGTAGCATTCCTGCAGTTATATTGTAGTTATGATTTGTAATAAATAAAATGTAGAACTTGTTTCTTTCACAAGCCAAGGCGTAGAATCATCAAACCAATATGTTACTGTATACACGTACAGCAGGGCTATTAAAGTAGTTTCAAATGGGAGGGGGGGGGAAGGGGGGCGGGAGAGGGCGGTTTATGAAATTGATCCCAAATAAGGGCAACAGAAAATATGGCCTGAAATATGATTAATCACATTAAGATACAGCAAAGTACAACATACATGTAGAAGTGCATATTATATATACATGTATGTAGAAGTAGCTGACTCAAGGGGCCAGTACAAATCACCCCCGGTACCCCACAGCCTGCAGGCCGCCAGTTGAATAGCCCTGACGTGTGCATACCAAAATACCAGGACTAAAATACCAGGACCAAAATGTCTGTGTTTGAACCTTTATGTGAATAACGATTTTCAGATCACTGTACCTGACTTTGTGGGTTTTCCCCCATTTCAGGGCCTTTCATTCCACCTCTATTAAAAACCGTAATAATCCGTTGGCTTCAATAATAATAAAACAATAATAAACTTATCTTATGTCTCACGATGTAGTCAAAAAACGGGAATGCGACTTTGCAGCTAATCTTTATCAGGCCCTCACTTGACGAAGACTAGCCGCATCGTAGCATCACACAGTCGCATTTCCATTCGTTGACTACATCACAAGACACATGATAAGTTTATTATTGTTGTTTACATGTATCACCACGATGAATAGCCATATAACCATAATATCGATGCATAAAACAACTTATAAATAAAAAAAAACCCAAAAATATTTTAACACAAAAAGGGCAAGCTGTCTAGAGGAAACACATCTTTCCAATTGTGTTCCTGTTTACAGGGAAATACCTGTCTCACGTCTGTTTATATTACAGACAAACTGTACAGCACCAATACCATGTGGACACTGCAGTTAATACTGTATGCAACACTGTACATGTTGAGTACCAGTACTTATAATAACCAACAAACACCACATAAATAATTATTAAACTAGATACCAGTATAATGTACAATTCCATCAGTCAGTTCAAAACGTACATGTACCGTACATGTGTACATCCATACACTGATACAGTGCTGGATTTGCAGTTCAAGTAAATCCACTCGTGTTTTTGGTCTATGGTGTACAGTACTAGATTTCACATGTAACCCTCGCTGATTACAGTATTAACATAGGCACCAATCGATCCATGTCCAAGATTTTTTACATGATGAAAAAGTGTGTGGCTTTCGATTCTTTTGTGCCAAAAATAACCTCGCAAGCATCTGTAGTAATAATGAAGTCAAACTTGTACATTCAGGTTGATAGCCCTAATGATTCGGCTGTACATGCCCGGTATGGCTATTGCTTGTATGATCAGCTCCAAGGTAAGTTATGGGTTTGAGGCCATTCACGTCCAGCACGGCATGCCGTATCAGGTTCAACTCGTCGGCAATATTGGCCAAGATCTTGTTCTGGTTTTCCATCAGGCTCAAGAAGCTTTCCTGGAAGTTACCTACGTTCTTCCCAAAAACATTCTCCGCGCCTACAGTCGGCGATTCCTTTGCACCCGCCGCCACGCTATCCGCTTGCACTGATAGCCGCGTCGGTGCCTGGGCGCATCTCCCATTGATGGCGTCTCGTTTGATGCAATCTCCTAAATCGTCAAATTCAACGTCGGCGCCGTCGACGCCGTCGATGTCCGCCCCGTCAACGTCAGTCCCAACGACGTAACTCCCGTCCACATAATCCACAAAGGTCCCATCCACTTCGCAGCTCGTCGATGCCCTCGAAGGTGGATAATCACCAACATCCGCGTCACCCACCTCAAAAGTACATTCCTTCTTCATAACCGGCTTACGATCCACTACGTTCTTTGTCGTTTCAAGTTGACGTTTATTGCAACATTTGGCGGCTGTGTTCGGCGGGGGTTGCGGCGTGTTCACTGTTACTCTCTGTCTTACAAGTCTGCTGCCTTTGGAGTTAGAACCGCAGACGTACAGCTTGTAGTACGTTTCGTACATCTGGTAGAGCTGCGCCGAGCCGCGGATTTTCTGCGCCGACTTCTCCGGCACGCCGTTGCCCGATATTTCTGCCCTCAGGAGGATACTCCGGTAGACGCGGCCCACCTTCTTGAGAAAGTTCTGGACGGTCGAACCTGTGGCGCCGATGTGGTTTCCCATCCTCTCAAAGAAGTTGTCCAGTTTTCTCATCTTCCTGGAATGGAGGTAGTCGTCGTAGGAGTTCAGCACGATGTTGAAGAAGTCCGCCATTTGGGAGTCGCTCCAGATGAACTTTCCCATTTTGCCCACCTGAAAATAACAACAAATTACAGAATGGAATCAAACTGTATAGCACAGTAAATAGAGATCACCAATTTCTTAGTACAATACTAGAACTTCAATAACGCTACTAAATCAAGCCACACAAAACGCAGATGTGACAGCTACAGGGAACTGCGGTTAGTGAGGTATATACACATAAGCGACACGATGATTTGTACATGTACACTCATTAAAACTACAGTATGCATAAACACAAGCACAGTTGCATGTACAATACATGATGTTAAGCAGTCCTTCTTGTCATGCATGGCATACCACAACTGAGCTAGACAGGAAACTTGCAAAACTGCCACACACACACAAAAAACAATGCCAGGTCATTTCAATTAATTGATGCCACTGTTGCGACAAGTACAGGTATCAACTATTCAATAATAGCAGTGAGGGTTATAGTGTTAAAATTTGGTTTCTCAGACATTCAACTTTGAATAAATACAAACATGTTTACGAGAATATACACCACAAGGTTTTCAGGAAAATAGGGTGTCTAACTTTTGGATTTAAACAAATACAGGCACATTTAAGAGGTCATACATGTACGGTAATTTAAAAATTACTTACCATAATCCCTCCCCGACCCCCCCCAAAAAAAGGTTTTGTTCTAAATTTTTCTGTCATCATGCCAGTGTTTGGTTTATGTTAGCAGCCGTGTAACTAGGCTATACTGGGGCAAGCAATTTTTACAAGGCAAAGCCAAAAGCACCAGAGCAAATTACCTTCAATGCCTGCAATGGTGTGTTAAATGATTCACAACTGGTCCCTGGTTGGGTATTTACCTGCTCACTGTACGTTGGTGCTAATCTTGACCGCAAATTCGACGGTTACACTGCATTATAAACGTAGAGGATCTTCCTTTGTCTTTGTTCACTCAGTACATGCACACATGCTTGTTTACGGATAAACATTGCAGTAGTACATTGTAGCTCTACTATGAATTACAAATAGCTACAGTACTTTGCATGGGCCATAGAATGCGCAATATTACCACAAGAACAATCTATTTTGGGGTTTAACACCAGAGCAATTTTTGTTTTTTGTTTTTTTAAATATATGACCACTTTTTATTATAACATACATACTAGTAATATGGCTTCAATTTAAATTTTGGAATTCATGCAAAAGATACAATCGAAAAAGCAGTGTTTAGAATACCTTTTTGATTTTATAAATGTGTTTTTTAATTTCTTTTTTCAAAAATAACCGGTAAAACAATGCAGACAAATGCGTAAAGATAAGTACAACCTGTACCAACATTCCAACAAAGTACCAGGGATTCAAATTTCGCACTTTTTCAACTAGGAACCCCCGCTAGCGTGCATATGACGCATTGTAGGACTTACATCTTAACTCTTTGGCAATCATGCTGTCATTTTAATACATGTATGGTACATGACAATGATGACATCTGTGGCTTCAATTCCTACATTCATTTCAGTTTCTTGTGAATCAAAACATTATTTGTTATGGCCCTTGGTGTTGGGCAGGAGCACTGCATTCAGAGACTCTTGCCTGGGCTAAACTCCAGAATGAATACCTGTCTACTCGTAATTTTATGACTAGTCTGGCACCCTTGTATATGACATCATTGTGATGAGAGGGCACAATGGTGTTTTTAGAAAAGGGATGTGGTGGACAGGTATTGGGGAGTTGCTCCCTTGTCTGTGCATGCGACTACTCCACATCCACATCCACACAAATGATAATTTAATACATGTATGTAATTTAGCAGCTATGCAGACTGTGGAATTGTTAATATGCGAACGTGCAGTAAATCGTTATAAACCGAGTGTTTTGCTGACCAGTACTCTAACCATCTCATACTCGGGGTGTTGTGAAAACCCAATGCAAACGTGCAATTGTTGTCCCAATTTCCTAAGACTGCTGAGAACTGACAAGCTAAGACCAGTCTCTTTCATTGATTGGGTTCTTTTTCTTTCCAATATCAGTGAAGATTTCATGACTGACTGGATGCCGGCTGATATTCATGGCCGGACTGACCCCATCCCATTAGCTGGTCAGCCTTGTTCACTTGATTCATCAAGTGCGGATAGTAAACGGTACATGTGGGTATGGTTTTATTCAGACAGGCTTCTGGTTTTATTCTAACAGGCTTCTCAAAAGATTACGGTAGTTTGTGATTTCCCAGTCGGAGCATATCATCACGGAAGACAATAATAAACACTTGCAGGAACTTAGACATGTTTCGATTACGAAAACTTTAGTCTACTCTGGCACGAACCGGCGTGATTGCAATATTATTCCTAGTCTAGGGATTCCTAATTTTGTTACCTACAGTAAAATCGCGTTAGGTAAAAACCGGATAATTAAAATCTCCGTTCATCTCTAAGTAATACTTCATTCCTGCCAAAAGATTAGGGTTTATGTACATGAATACTTCTATAACTCGAACTGCACGCACCTGTAAATCCACTCAACTTAAACTATTGTTCACAACCGCTGAAACCAGTAAAAAGTCTTAAAATGAGCGAGCAAAAAAGTCTTAAAATTGTTCTTTCATTGTGATAGAACTAGTTTTGTACAATAGTTTTCTGCACTGATGTTTTACATACAAGAGGGTGCTAGTTTTTTTTACAAAATTCATCTATTAGATTTTGTAATGAGCGCCCTCTATAGTAATCACCAATAACTACTGTCTTTGAAAAAGACTACCCACAGAAAAACTTTAAAGTAGACCGCTGTAGTTCTACTATTACCGGTTCTAAGTAGTAGGACACAACGAAAATGAGGATTTACTAATGTAATGAAATCGACGCAGATATAGAATGAAATTTGAGGTGTTTGTTTAGATTTCACTCTAAAGACACTTTGTACTTAAATTCATGTTTCTTTTTTTTCACCCAACACTGCTCCAAAAATGTGAGAAAAAAGTCTGTCCACTCAAAATGTTATGACTAGTCTGGTACCCTTGTAATTAACATCATGTGATGTAAAGGCTGGATGCAACACCTGGCTTTGTAATTTTTTTTAAAGAGACAAGTTGCTCCAAAAAGCAGTTTAGGTCGGTCATACTAAAAAGAGACCGTGAAAAAGAGACGAGACCGCGCCGAGACCAAAAAGGCCGCGACAAGACCATTAAAGACTCACCAAATTGTACTTTTTCTATATGGATATTAACAAATGACATATACTTTATCCATTAATACCGAAATTATTACCGAATAGTGACATTTGTATTATTAATATTAGGAAAATCAGCGGCGTTACCTATATTAGAACGGAACGGTCCAGAAGCAAAATGGCGGCCAGAAAAAAAAAAACATTTACGTTTTTTTTTTCTTTTTACAAATTAATGGCATTTTAAAGATATTTATAAGCTTTTTTTCACATAGTTATGATAGGTTGTCGCTACTATTTTAAATTTCATAGCTTTTAACCACTTTTCAAGGGTGTATATAGGTCTCGTCGCGGCCTTTTTGGTCTCGGCGGTGTCTCGTTTCTTTTTCTCGGTCTCGTCTCTTTTTAGTATGACCCGTTTAGGTTATAGACCTGCTTTAGGATTTGAATGTTTTTAAAGTTTAGTTATAGAAAGGATACAGTATTATAATTCTGAAAATTGATGATTTCACCCTAAATTGACTTTGCACGCTGTTTATTCGAAATAGATATCTGCGACTTTGTCAAGATTTCGTGGAAACAGGTCACAAATATACGAATGAATAGCCTATGTAACGACTGATTCAGTGATTGGAAATCTGGGCAGTCTTTAGACACTGCTTTTCCTTTATGCGGATTGTAACCCTACTCCAACTCAAGAGTACCACTACAAAAAATACCAAGCCTCCAAATAATCCAAGGCACTGCAGTAACTCCAATGCAATGGGACATTCTACCTTCAGCTCCATGGTGGTACTGCTGGTACTGTAGTGCCTACCGGGTTTAGGTCGGGTGAAGTCAGGAAACCAGTTTTTAGAAAATTAGACTGAGTTTCTGTACTGTACTCTGCATATAGTACTGACTGTATATTCTGATTTGAGTCTACCAGTACCATATACAAACTAAAATTCTTCCTCCATGAATGTAATATTAAATAAAAAGAAAATACTCACAATTCTGCTTTTTCTTGTTGGCAATTTTTAAAGGTTGGCAAAATGTTAAAATGTTAAAAACAAGTGGTAAATCACGGTATAGAAGTGGAACTGGAAAGTAGATCAGCGATCGGCCCCCGCGCATTGTACACAAAACACGTGTGTATCGCGCATGACAGGTTTATCTAAACGTTTACTCCAGCGCGAATTCTTATTCTCAGACTACAATCACGAAAAAGACTATACGTAGACGCCGAACATGCAAATCGCCGAGCCAGTTCTAGTCTTTACTGAAGACTTACTATTATTCTTGCTTCTCGCCGAAAGAGGGCGCTATCGCAAAACAAACACAGTAGAGGTCAGATGGAAAAGCATTGAAGATCTGGAAAAGCATCACAAGAAAAGACTGGAAGCTTGATATGTAATATATATCTAACTGACGAACTAGTTCATGTACGTGTTTGTATTGATTTCAAAATAGATTAGGTTGATCGTGTCTTGTTAAGATAACTAGCGCCTCTTTTTAGAACCTTAAACCAAAAAATAGGCTTGAGCAAAGACTAACCTAGTCTGTGTACGTACGACGTACGTACGTACGTGCACGTCCACCCGGCCTGCATACGTCCGTCGATGAGCGACTGATTGTTTATTCTGCTGACATCCAGTCGTGTTTTCTCCCCGTAAATATGGCGATTCGGAGACGTGGTGGAAGTACTAAGAACCCACCGGTTTTTAGCCATGAATTCGTGATACAGAATCATGCAGACATCGTTTCCTGTGCGGCCATGATTATTTTATTGGGGCTGATGTTCCAGGTACTAAACCTGCATTGCAAGTATTCACGTGTTGTGTACCGCATTTGATCGCATGTCATTTTTGTTAAATGCCACATCATCACTCGATCATGTGTAAAACCAATGGGGTTTCCCCCATATGCTGGGCTACAAACATGAAGTTCTTGTGAAGTTATGTGAACTTCTTTGGCTAATATTGTGCATTTAATTGAGTGGCAGTTCATGTGAAAACTACATTTGTTGTGTTTTATCATTTGCAATTATTTATTAATGAAAATTAGTTTGCTTGGTTTGGTTACTTTAATTATGTTGGATATAATTGTGTGGGTTGACTGGCTATGCCCTTGATACTAACTATGGTTTAGTGGCGTAAACTTGTCAATATCACATCTCATCACATCTTGTCTTAGGTACTGTACTGGGTATCATGTGTTGCCGAACAATTTAAACTGTTTATTTTGTAATTTAAATATAGGTAGTGGCTATTTTTATGATGAATTAGGGTTTGGAAATAATACAATTTCTTCATTTTTTGGGGTTAACCCAACATGCTAGTATGAGTATGAGTAAGATATCCCGGGTTCAATTCCGCAAGTAACATTTTCCTTCTCATTTTTATGTTATAAATTAATTTAAATTACCAAATGGTGCAACAATAGCGTGCACAATTGTTTTAAATGCACAAATTGGTGCTCAATTATTGTGTACAATCGTCTTGGTAAAAACTCCTCAGAGTTAAGTCTATTGCGACCATGGCGACCAAGCGACCAAGTATCCATAACATATCAAATACCAAAGTGTCCACTGATAATATTAGGACAACATAATATAATAGACCTTAATGCATAGTGGCCATCTTAGAGGGCAAACCCTTTATTCTGTTGAGAATATGCACGAGCGGACCTTTTGAACGTTTTTGCCACTGAATTAAAATGACAAAAGATAACCTCTAAGATGACCACTACGCATAAAGTCGATACATACATGTACTCCAAAAAGACTAAGAGAAGCCATGTTTGATTATATATTTCTTCAGGAAACATGTCTTCAGGAAACATGATGTTCTAAATAAAGAACAAAATATAGAATCCAACATGGCTTTTCTTAGTCTTTTTGTATTATGTATAATATAACATTATCTTTCATCTTCAAACCTAAATAAAAACATTACTAATAGTTTCATTTTAATACTGAAAATGAAACTTGATATTGCTGATACAGAAATTTCCGCATTAATTACTTTACGGTTACTTATGCGCTAAACTTGGAGGTCATTATTCTTGTGTAGGTTTTATTTTTTCATTTTAATATGTATTTAGTTGTATATTTTACCTTTTTTTCAAATCGCCTATCGTTTCTACACCCCGGAGCATTGTTTTTAACAAAGTTGTGCTTTGTTTCGATCATAAAACAGCAGTCTGGTCATAATACAACCTGGATTGATGTGATAAAGTAATAACATGAAATTAGTATTGGCTGTTTTTTTTTAAGTGTATGTTTTTTTTTTCCCTTTGTTGTTGTAATATAGATTACCAGTCCCCTGTCCTCGACGTTTGTGGCTATGCAGTACAATTCAACATCAAATAATACTGAAGGTACTTGAACACAATGTTCAAATTATATGTTAAAATTGTTTGAGCAACAAACACACAAACCCTGCTGATAATTACTTGTACCACTGTGGGCCCCCAGATGGCACCGCTTATCCCACTCCTAAAATCTCGGACAACTTACTCTTAGTTCATGCACTGCAGATATCTGTTGTGCACTGGACACTTGAGGGCACCGCGTGATTGTGCTCGTATTCAGCTTAGAGGAAACATTGCTTCAAACCTAAAGTTTGGCATTGCTAGCGTGTGTCAATCATTGGGCCTATTATACAACTGAAAGATATTCACGTGCGTACTGCAGTTGGATCTTGGTACTTGCAAGTTTGTGTAAAGTATTGGTCAACTAGAGTTGAACCGCTAAACCATTAGACGGATGCCAGCTTAAACGTAATGTTTTTGTATAATTAGCCAAATAACGATTTTCACAGGTCACACAAAAAAACACGAAAACGTATTTTATTGATTAAATTGAAAAGAACTTTTTATCGGCATGAAAGTTAAGATGTTTTCAAAACAAAACATTGACCTGCCGCCGATTTCACGAACATTGCGCAGTGCGCAAACTAGCCTCATGTATGGGGCGCCAAATGTCAACTTGTCCATAATGTACAAAGGCAAGTGGTTCTGCAACAGAATTTACATTAATTTCTTATAATTGCGGAATAATAATTTTACAGTGAAGTTTACAATGAATTTGCCGATAGCAGTCAAGAATAACCCTTCAAGAACCACTTTATTTTTTGCAGAAAGGTTAAGTTAACATTTTGTGTCCCATACTTACGCACTATATTCTGTTTCGTGAAATCAGCGGCTGGACACACAAATGCCATTTCAAAAGGATGGTGGGCCAGTCAACCAGGGTCACAAAAATTAAGGTTAATGACCCCTACACATTTTATTTCCGCCATTACAGATCCTGAGGGCGAACCGTCTACAGTTTACAGCCATGGCTTGCTGGATATCTTTGGCGTTTTCTTCTATTTCCTGCTGTGCGTCGTCATCCATGCCGTGATTCAGGAGTATGTACTTGATGTAAGTTGTGCAGAGGTTATAAGTAGATCGGGGGAAAAAAATCTTGAAAAGGGATTTGCAATTATGCCTACTGTGTGATATAGTTTAGCGTTTCACGGAACTACAAAGTTTAACTGGGAGGTCGATCGAGACTAGAAACCCCGAGATTTAATTTCCGCAGAACATGTGACTAACATAAATAAAATTCTGCGGTCAGAATGAGGTTTCTCTGCCCCGGCGTTCTACAAAAAGCCCCACAGCTTGCCGGCAAAGCGGGAAATATGCTTGCTACTCCAGTTACATAACAAGGCACTACAAGCTCTTGAAAAGTAAAGTACATCTATGCCCTAAAATACTAGTAACCCTGAGTGTACCATACTCTGCTATTATACTTTTAAGTTACAGTACTGCTAACAATAGACCTGATCAAGCAACAGGCTAATACTGGACCGTGAACAAGTTTATTATTCATGTGATACAATGTTAGACGCCATGCGTCATGTAACACGTCACGTTCTAGAAACTGACCAATAGCAGTGCGACTATCCTTGACCGATCCCCGACCGATCCCTCATATGAGGCATATAAGCAAGACAATGACCGTTCTACACCATCAACTAATGAAGACTAGGGTTATGCAGTCGAAACGTCGCGTTCGCTTTCTTTGACTACATCGTAAGACATAGATTAAGTTTATTATTATTGTTTAATAATAACCGAGTACCTAGTGTATGAAAGGTCCTGGGTCTGTATCCTACGTGTTTTCAATCACATCATTGCTAAAGACTGTTAACGACTTAGATCTTCCACTGTGATTAGCAGTGAGTGATACTACAGGTAATCACGAGCATTTATTTAAAAAAAAAACCAAAAGATCATTTTGAGTTTTACTGACAGTGTAATCGTCTATCACCAAAGTGTACTCTAGAATTCCATGCTAGTTCATCCTAGTTCCTCGGCATGTACAACTGTGATTTCCCTGATCGTTGTTTGTCCTCTCTAAAGTGCACACGGCGGTTGTTACTCTTGAAAAAAAAAAAGGAACTAGAGCCGGACAGTTTATCTCTCGAGATTTTGGAACATAAGGATGTTCCCTCAGTTGAAAGATCGTGATGTATTTCTTTAAACGAGATAATAATTTGAACTTTTATTTTTAAACTATTTAAAACTATTTTAGTTTTATTTTAGCATACAGTGATTGCTCTCTAACCCTAGTTGTTTTTTATATTATTTTTTTTCTTCGACTCAGAAACTGAACCGTAAGCTACATCTGTCCAAAGTGAAGCACTCAAAGTTCAACGAGTCTGGCCAACTGGTCACCTTCTACCTGCTGTCCATTATCTGGGGCGTGCATGTTATCCTTCGGGTAAGTTGAGGGGTCATACGGCAGAAATCACCAACATCATCGTCGAATATACTCGATTTAATGCCAACTTCATCACCCTGGTGTGCAGCGCCATTCAATCACTCAATTGGGTCAGATGTTAAAACCAAGAAATGTGGATATTTTCAGCAGCCTATTTAAAACTATTTTTAGCTATTGGTAATGACAAAATAAAGAAGAGCCATCAATTATCAACGCTACAAATGCATAGAACCATAACAGTATAAGTGCCGATAACATAAACCCTTTTCCTACCAAACTGTTTTATAAATAAGGTTACCAGCTACTTGTGTACAATGCAAGCAACGTTAACTGGTGTCCATGCCTATTAAACTCGCCAATGGTAATGAAAAGGTTGCGAGATAGACAAACAAAGTTAAAATTACTATTAAACCTTTCAATACCATTGGCACCTTTAGCCTTTTAATACAATTGGCACCTTAAGGCGACAAAAATAATAGGCATGGATACCAGTCAGTGCTGCTTGTACTATACACAAATAGCTGGTTCCCACTAGCCTATTCTTAAAACAATTTGGTAATGAAAGGGTTAATGTGACAAAAATATTAGACATGGATACCAGTCAGTGCTGCTTGTACTCTACACAAATAGCTGGTTCTTATTAGCCTTATTCTTAAAACAATTTGATTGTGAAAGGGTTGAATTAGTTCAAGCAAGCTTAGCCGCTCAGAAGTTCTGGGCTGGATGCGGCCAATTGGATAGCCCTGCTTGACAGTACACACGTCCTGCCCTACGTACCATTGTCATCGACTTGCCTGTAGTATTACCCAAGGTCCTTCCCTGCTGATTTTAGTCGTTCTCGTTTTGACGCAGGAAGGTCTGACTGATAACATCGCCCAACTGTGGGAAGGCTATCCGCACACCCTCAAGTCATTCCGCTTCAAGTTCTACTTCATTGTGCAGGTTTGTGTGGATGCGTGTCATTGGCTTTTCTTCTTTGAGATTCGTTTTTGTATCCAATCCCAGAAAGTGTCACAAAATGTTGTGACTGTTTTCCCCCCTCTAAAAGTGGTGACAGAAATTGAGCTGTTTTTATGTCCAGTCATGTTGGTGAAACAGGGCCTTAAAATTCATTGACTTCACACTAACAATGACATTGATAATCCCCTTAAATTATATAATGTCTGATTTCAGGACAATTTCTCCTTTGAAAAAAAATGCTAACTATTGAATAAAAAATGTGGAAGGTTTGGCCCTTGTTAGCTAGCTTTAAAAGAATGTATGTGACCGGCTCCTAAGAATTGGGTATTATGGGACAACATTAAACAATATTGAGTTACATACATAGCTAAATTAAGTTCCATTATGCGCTTTAAGTTCAAATGACTTTGACATCCCTGCTCTACAAGAAAATACTGCGTGACATTCTGATTTTTATTTCAGGTCACACATCCAAATCTCATTTAAACAAAGACAACCCTGCCAAATTATTACCATAATTCAACATTTGAAATCATTTCTCTATGCGAATTGATCTGAAAGTTTGCAGCCTAGCTAGTCGCTAATTATGTTGTCTTATTATATATTTATTCCCCACAGATTGCCTACTGGTTTCACATTTACCCAGAACTCTATTTTCAGAAAATTAAAAAGGTGAGATAAAGTGACATTTTTGAATTTGCACAAGATGTGATATTGTTGTCTAAGTATTGTCAACTGTGTAGTATATTATAATTAGGCAAGGCATTGTCAACTGTGTAGTGTACTGTACCTAAGCCCCAATAGCAAGGTATTGTCAATTGTGTAGTATACTATCATTAAGCCTCAATGTTAAGGTATTTTAAACTGTGAAATATACTATACCTGAGCCTCAATAGCGAGGTATTTTCAACTGTGTAATACACTATACCTGAGGTATTTTCAACTGTGTAATACACTATACCTGAGGTATTTTCAACTGTGTAATACACTATACCTG